>VDFB02004000.1:114436-224343 GCA_007258455.2 Sequoia sempervirens | reverse complement strand
TATCATTATGGTATGCTTTGAGTTAGCCTAGAAAATATTTAATTAATGATTCTTTATGCTTTTGATTGTATTATTGATGTTAGATTCATCAGTTAATAATTTTGTATTGGTGAAGGGGACAAGATCACATCACTCGCTTGCGAGCACCCTGCAATTCTGAGATTTCCTCTTCACAATGTGTTTTATTATGTTATGTATATGCACATTCGATATATTATTTGTTCACATGTTGATAGGTATAGGAAATCGACTCCACCTGATTTCACAGGTTTGAGCGTGTCCATTGACCAACGGTAATCAATTGGGAGATAGTAGCTAGGTTTTCCATGCCAAGTCATCACCCTAGTCATAGTGTGTCATCAGGTTGTAGTTGGGTTTAGTTGTTTTAATGTTGCCCTTTTCACCTTGGTTTTTATTTAATTTCAAATTTTAAAGGTAAATAAATGGCTTGTGTAGTTAAATTAATGATTAAATATATCTGGTTGTAATGTTAGAAATGTTAGTTATTTTATTAATTAATTTAATCTAATTAATAAAATAATATAATCTTGGATTATATTTATTTTATTGATTAATTAAATTAATTGTGATTAATTGAATTAAGTTATCCATCTTGGAATTAAAAGTGTTAGATTCTTTTTGAAAAGAAAGTTTTAAATTCTTTTTGTGAAAAGAAATTTTTAAATGTATGAAATTCTTTTGGAAATGAAAATATTTAAAAGCATTTAAATTCTTTTGAAATAGAAATTTAGAAAAATGAAATAATGAAATAAAGTCATGTTGAAAGAAATTTTGGGTTTTTAATTTTTAAAAAAAGAAAGAAAATCAAATATCTCCAAATTTGCAATAACTATGGTGGATGGGATATTTTAGGTTATTTGACCTAATTTGGGGAAAAAAATAGAGGAGGCTTTTCATTCTTAAAATTTGGTGTGAGAAAAAAAAGGAAGGGAGTTCTTCATGATTTGTTGATGCATTTGGGATTTTGGGTGAGGATTTGGAAAAAGCTTTGGTAAATCTTCTTGCAGGGAAGCTCAACTATCTTCTTCAAACTCTTCATCAAACCTTAGATCACAGGTTCTTCCTGTTTATTGCTTGGAAATCTGAATTTTCAATTTAAAACTTGCTTGTAAATTCTTTGTTTTGAAACCTTGTTTAAATCTTGAAAAAATTTAGATTTGTTGTTGAAAAACAAAACATCTTCTTCAAACTCTTCATCAAACCTCAGATCATAGGTTCTTCCTGTTTATTGCTTGGAAATCTGAATTTTCAATTTAAAACTTGCTTGTAAATTCTTTGTTTTGAAACCTTGTTTAAATCTTGAAAAAAATTAGATTTGTTGTTGAAAAATAAAACATCTTCTTCAAACTCTTCATCAAACCTCGAGATCCACGAGGTTCTTCTTGTTTATTACTTGGAAATCTGAATTTTCAATTTAAAACTTGTATGAAATTCTTTGTTTTGAAACCTTGTTTAAAATCTTGAAAAATTAGATTTGTTGTTGAAAACAAAACTTGCAACTAAAATCTTCAATTTCAACAATAGAAAATGGAAAGAAACAAAATGATATTTGAAAAACTCTATTTGGATTTGAAATGGATTCATATCAAATTTGAAATTGAAATTTAAAAATTGTGTTTTGAGGAATTTGATTTTATTACAAAAATTTGTTGAGAAGTTGCACAATTTGTCTAAAAGTAAAATCTTTGGTATATATTTATACATATATGCGTATATATATATATATATATATATATATATATATATATATACAAACATATTATAAATATATTTGATCATTCTAAAGAGGAAATATTATTTTGAAAATTTTTTGAATGCATTACCAAAATAGGGAGAATTTGTTTTATTTTTTGAAATTAAATATAAAAAAAATTTATTGTGCTTATTGGTGGGGGGGCCGTAGCCATAGCTGCACACAGCCGCCCCATGGAGGGGCACTGCTATGGCAGCGCTCCCCACAGCTAGTGGGGAAGGCGCTGCCACAGGCAGCGCTAGCCTCCACAAGGGAGGTTGGGTGCAGCCTTGGCTGCATCCTTTCTCCCCTTTGGGGGCCCGTGGGGCCAACAAGGGTTTCACTTTTTTTTTAAAAAGAAATTTTAATATTATTTTTTTCATTATTATATATTATAATATATATATATATTATATTATAATATTTATATATTATAAATATATAATATGTATAAATTATATATATACAATATATTATAATTTAAATAAATAATGTATTATTATTATTTAAATGAATATTATATCTATATATATTAAATAATAAAGAATTATTTTTTATTTAGTTGGAATATATAAAATGATATTTTTGTTTTAGACATATATTTAAATGATTTTTTTTTAAATATTTAAATATATGGATTTTTTTTAAATGATTATTCTATAATCATAGAGAGAAATAAAATTGATATTATAATAAATGATTTTACTTGAAAAGTTGATTTTGATTATTATGGGTAATTGGAAAATAGGGAGATAAATTATTAGTTTTAAATTCCTCAATATTGCAATTGTAATTTTAATTACTTTTGAGTAGTTGCAAACAATTTTAATTATTTGTATTTGATTACATGCAATACGTCATTATTTGGCTTGGATTTAGGAAATCCTAAAGTAAGTGATTAAATCATCAAATTGCCTTTTCGTTATGTAATCTCCCTCTTTCGTGATGTTGGGAAAATCGCGTTTGTGTTATGTAAGTCTTCCAGATTGGGTTTATTTTGATTTCGGGGGTTGTCGTAATGTGATAGTCAACCTTTTTTTTCCTTGGGTAGTGCGTATAGATGTATCCTATTGTTTTACCCAGTTTTTTACGAACATGGATGGTTTGTGCCTCCTTTGGAATAGGAGTGGATTATGTGAATTGTGTCTCCTTTGGATTAGGAGTGGATTATGTGAATTGTGCCTCCTTAGGAAGGAGTGGATTAGGTGTTTTGTTGCCTTCTGTGTTTGGGGTGAGTTTTCATTATGTGTTCCTCCTAGAGTTGGAGTGGTTTTATCTTGTTGGTTTGCACTTGGGATTCCCTTAGTGATTGGTTTTGTTTGGTATGTTTTCAAGTAGAAGAGTGGCTTTTGTTAGGGGCCAGAGCCCAAAGAGGTAAACTGGATAACCTTCAGAGGTGGTTTAATCAAGTGATAACTAAATCAATGTACTTAGAAGTTAGGTAGTATTTCACACTAATTAAGATAATTGAGCCTCACTCATGGATGTAAGTGCTCGTATAGGCTTGGGATGAGTGGGAAGGCCTAGAATGGCAAGGTCATCTATCTTGTCTTTACGATAGGTATTTGATTCTGCATGAGTGAGTATGGGTGCCAAGATTCTGTAGAGGCCACTAGGAAAACTCATAGTGGGGGCCAGAGCCTATGAAGATTCCTAGAGGATATCCCATGTCGAGCTATGTGATGACACTCTTTCTATGACAACAGTTGGTATTTGGTTTTATGTGTATGGTCTTCTTATCATACCTGACTTGTTTTATTTCTGGAAGTAATGTGACTTATGCCGGTGATGTTAGAGTTGTACTTGTGTTATCCTTATGGTTGTATGGTTCATGTGATTGGTTGTGTAGTGTGAGTTAGCCTGTGTCTAGGGGTTGATCGTCTTGTATAGGATTCCTTGTTACTATCTCCTAGCACGGGGGGTGAGCCTTTGGGTATCACATGGTTGGGTGGAATGTGCACCTTAATCTGTTGGGTTGTCTTCTTGTTCGTGTGGATGAGATTTCTAGTTGGAGAGCTCGTGGGATCAAGTTCCATTTCATGCTTTATTCATTTCAGTTGATATTGTATTTTATTACCCCTCATTTGTTATCGAGGTGGAATTGTGTAATATGTAATCTTGCTTATTGGATTTACCTCATTTAGGGAATGAGAGTTGTAATCGTATTGTAAATTATTGCTATTGGAAACATGTGGTATCTCTTATGCTTTGATGTAATTTTATCATGTTTGGAATGTATGCATTTCATAATTCTTTAAGTAATTAAATGTATGGTTTCAATTCATGTTTCTTGTTTGGGTTTTAAAGTAATCTCAGTCTCGTAACCTTATGGGTTGTTGGCAATGGGTAGTGAACTTACATGTTAATTGTACTTAAACAAAAAAAAAAATTTAGTACGTTTGAGTAGTTAATTGCAACTTCCCCTAGGGTTGCGTGGTGGGGTGTTACAAATACCACAAGCGTTACTTTAGAAAATTGCAACTTTAATACTTATTTCCTTCTAGAATAACTTAAACTATCCTAAAACTTCTAGAATAAATAATGCTCATAAATTTATCTTAAGTATTTGATAATTACTTTTGTAACTATAAATTTGGCTAATGTTAATACTTTGAAAAATAAGATTGAACTATTCTAAACAATTGAATATTACTTACATTTTACTAGCATTAAATTCTAAAATAAAGGCTAACTTTAATATGTAAAATAATTCCTAATACATTACTTTTAAGGTAAAATTAGAAGGCATTAATTAAACATCTTTTAAGAATAATAATCAACAATTACATAATCCTACTTATAATCCTAAAGATAATAAACTGAATCATTAATTTTACTCATAACTAAATTTATTTCCTATGAGAAAAATAAAAGAATCAATTATTATAATGTAATATATGTTTATAGTTTCCATATAAATAATGTGTTGTAGAAGAGGTTATAAATGCTATCTATCTTTTCCTTCTCAAAAATATTCAATTAATGAGTTTGTATTGCCGCTCTTCTTTTCCAAAATTATTTCGTATAAAAGTAGTAATTACTTTTAATATGCCAACATAAATCAAACTTCCTATGAATATGAGTTTACTTAATAATAGCTTTGACCATTTTTCAATAATTTTTTTGAATATAGAACCCATTAATACCAATTAATTCGTGGATTGTATAGTTTTTATTAAAGATTTTCTTGATATATATAAACTTAATAACTCATTACCTCTACTTAATTTTATATATTTACTTTGACTTAATATCAATACTTGAGAGAATCTACTATCTAACTTTGCAATTGATGCAATAGAACTAACCAATTTGGTTTTCCTTTTAACTCTAATTACTTGGTGACATCTTGTCTATTCCACATTAAATAAATCTTATTTATGATCACTTATTCTAGGAGGTGAATTAAATCTATTCTAAGTGATAATTTATTATTTATTTATTTCATTTACTTTTTAGAAGTAATCAATACTAATCAATCATGGAATGTAAACTTAATTGAACCATTCCCTTGAAAATATTTGCATACTATTCATAGTATAATTGAACTAATTGTATCAATATAAGTTTAATATGTAATTAACTTTGGAAATAAATGTAAACCAATGCTTATAAACTAACACTTCTCTCCTTGAACACTAATTTAATTTCCACAAAATTAGAGTATTACTAATTGTCTGAAATTAATTACAGTTTTCCCTTGCAAACTAAATTGTCTTCTTGGAGATATAATAAAACCTTAGTTTTACTATAGTTGCTAACATATTATTGTGACTTAAGACAACATTATGTAAAATAGAAACTATTTACTTTTAATGCTAATTGATTTGAAATTGAAGTAGTACTTAAGTTGACAATAATAAATTAAGCAACACTAAGTTTGAAAGAAGAACACTAATAGATTTCCCTAAAATTAAATATTGATTGTACAATTAAGTCAAACAAGTTATTTTATTATGGAATTTAAACTCAATGAATCTATTAATCAAGTTTCCAAAATATTTGATATATTATAAAAATAATCTTTGAATAATTTTGAAGATTCTAACTTAAAGTTATTATATACTAAAACTACTAATCCAAAATAATGGATAATTTAAATAAATAAATCAATATTTTTGTTTTATTATTTTAAAACTTAGAGGAAATTAAATTACTTCTAATTTAGTATCTTTCCAGCTTTCATTAGAGAAAAATCAAATTATAAAAGTAATTTTCTAATTTAATTATTTTAACTAAATCTAAATTTATGGAAAAAAAATCAAGTCAACTGATTCAAATGCTTCAAGATTTAACCTTCTAATAATGATTCTTCAGACTCTTTAGAAATTTTAAGTATTTGGAAACTAAATTTCTCAATATTTTGATTTTCAATTTTTTTGAAGGTCAAATAGTAATAGTAGGTATGACTATTATATTTTATTAAAATTTAATTTTCTTGAAATAGTCCATAGAACACTTCCACCTAAAGAAAAAATATTATAATTATTATATAGATATATATATATATATATATGAATTTAATAAACATATTTTCTTTATTCAAATGAAATCCATTAAATACCTTTAATAATAATTATATTTTAGTTATAGGAATCTAATACATTTAATATTTCATATTTAAATTAAATTTTTATTTAAATAAAATAATACATATATAAATCGTATTTATTTATATTTTATAATAAAATTTACCATTTTAATATTGCATTGAAACAAAATATTTAATCTTAAATATATTTTATCTAAATCAAAGAAAATTACAGATTATAAAATGTATATATGTATATATTTTTTTAGAAAGTAGTTTTATTTGGGGAAGGAAGCTGTAGCTTCTGTTTTTTTTTTTTTTTTAATAGAAAATCCTTGAGCAGTTTTGAAAAGTATTTTAACAATTATAATAAAACAGATTCTTTATATTCTTCTTGTTTTTTTTTCCTTTCTTTCTTTTTATGATTTAATTTAGTCAATATTTTAATATATAAAATTAATTATATTTATAAAATATCAATATAGTTATTGTAATGCCCCGCCACACAAACCCCAAAGGAACTAATAAAGACGCAACAATTTTTTTTAAAAGAACATAATAATTGTACTTAAGTATTCCAACATAAAAATGTTCTAAGTTGCACAACTAAATCCCTTAGGGTACATGAGGAGACATTACTACACTAACCCATAACAAAGATAATAGATTAAACAATAATTAAACAATTAGGTAAAATCATTCATTCTCACATCACCATTTGAAAACATCCATTAACAATAACCATATTAATAAAAGTAATCCAAATTAAACCATATATGTAAAACACAAATGAATTAATCATAAAGACAATAAATATATATACATTTCAACAGATACAGACAACATAATCAATAATTACAAATGATAGTTCACAATGATTACATGGCCTGAATATACATTACATCAATATGATATTACAACATAATTAACATATAAAAAATTACATCAAGATCCTCCCAACACACATGGGAGTCGATACATCAATAAATAAATTACATCCAAAGTATAAACATACATCTAGTACATAAGAACACTGGATCAACAACATCTGCCAAAACCCTGCAATAAAAGATACAACTGCAACCAAAGGGAACCCAACGGGGTGGAAAGCACATTCCACCCAACCACCCCCGTGCTGGGAGTTAACAAGGAAGGATCCCTGACCAAGTACATCAACAAGAACACAAGACTAACTCTAGATAAGATAACATAATATCAAAAGACCACATAGAAAACTAAACAACGATAAACCACCAGAAGCCATAACCATAGACCACCTTCGAAACGTAACAATAAATCATTTTCCAAACATTACAACAATAAATCACAAAACACATCATCAATAAATCTCAAGTCATAATATCAAAAACTACTTCCAGAGGACTTCAATAAAATAATACAATTGGAATGTTAGAGGAGAGTGTCATTGCATGGTTTCACATGGATTATCCAAACAACCTATCACAAGGTGCTGCCTCCATCTATACATGGATTATCCAGACAACCTAGTTCGAGGTGCCGCCTCCATCTATGGTTCTCCTGACAGCCTATCTCAAGGCGCTGCTCTATAGGGTTACTCATGCGGAATTGTTAACCTTTCGTGAAGACAAGGAAACGATCTTACCAACCACGTCCTTCTCGGTCCCCTTTAGTCTATGATAGCACTAACAAGCGGACGAGACATCACAATTATCTTGTTAATGTTTGAACCCCACCCACGATTAATTATTTAGGTTATCACTAATTACTCTAACTCTAGGTGGGTTACCCTGACGGCCCCTTTATGTGTTGGCCCCCACTAGAGCCACTCTCTCTAGACACTCAAGCACAAAAATATCCAACTCAATAGGATTGTACCACAAGAAATACTGAACCAATCAAATAGTTCATCCGCGAGGCTTAACCATCTCGCCCACAATCATATGCATAACATTCACAAAGCGGTACAATCCAAGTGTACATTAACCAAAGCCAAAACATAAGAACAACATCAAATTATAAGATCAAAAATAAATAACAGTATCCCCACCTCTAGAAGTCCTAACACAACTTAAGTTCCTATAATAGGATAGCCTAACTCTAGGGTTTTCCCGCAAGACATAAGCCCAAATAAAGAAATCCACAAATGGATAAAATGAGTAAACTCGAGAGAAGGAAACTACATAAAACAATGCCATGAACAATTACATTGAACCATAAATTTCACTAAATTAATAAATCAATAAGTCGAAGAAATTAAATTTAATAAAAGAAACATATACTTTATTTCTAATTTCCCAATTTAACTATAACATTGAAAATTATGAAAATTATCTATTATTTCATACTCTCAACATTTATAACTTATCAACACATATATATATATATTTACACATACACACATATATATACATATATATACACTTTTTATGTGTATATACATATATACATATATATAATATATATATAAATAAATACATATAAAACATATAATATAATCATCTATTTAAATCACATTATACAAATTAACCTAATAATCCATTGTAATTACCAATATATATATATATATATTCAAGTTAATAAAACAAAATCCATTAAATTAAATTTTCAATAAAAACTTTACTAAAGCTGTCCGAGTAGTACCAGTGGTATTGCGTATCCCCCGTGGGGAGGACGCAGTACGTAGGTACTGCGTACTCCCTGTGGGGAGGCTGTAGTCCCCACTATCTACATACAACAGCCATAGGCTATTGTGCGCAGTCAGTGGTGACTTCGCGCAACAGTACCACGGGGCTGTGGGGATGGTATAGCTTCGGCCAACCATTCCCACCCCCAATAAATAATTAAATTATATTTTATTTATTTATTTTTATTTTATTTTTATATATTAAAAACTTTCAAAAGCACGATTTCGTATTTCAATAAAAATGAATATAAATATTTTATTTCTCCAAAGATAGAGTGACATAAGAATTATGACGCAACCAAGGTACATGTATATATATATATATATATATAATTTGTATCTTTCTATTACATATTTTATTAGATATAACGTCTTCGAAATCCAAACCCTATATGTTTTTCTATATATTTTAAAATAAAAAGAATAGTATAATATTACATATAACTCAATACTCTCAAATACAAAGTATAATTGTTTATTCATTTCACATAAATTGGAAATCAAACAGGGACACCAGATTTAAATATATACATTTAAATAACACAAAAAGAATAATATATATATATATATATATATATGTATATCTATTTTTGTTTATATATATATTTAACAAAAGATCCAGAACAATAATATAACAAAAGATTTTCCAATAAATCTAATCTAGATTGGCATGTAAATTTAACCCATAATCAAACTGATTTTTATTTCAAAACAATAAATTTCACTATTTAAATTATATTGAAGAACTTCAAAAGGGTTTTACTAAAGTTTTCTATAGAAGATTTTAAATGTTTATAACAAACAACTTCCAATCACAGAAACCTCTTTCAAAGAAAACATGGAGAAATTGATTTTCAAAAACACAACACCCAGATCTTGTTTATGGAACAATAAAATAATAATAACTTAAAAGAAGAAAACCTGGAGTCCTTTGTCCGATGTAGAATCCCTTCTGTAGCCTCTTCTCGATTTCCTGCCTGCAGCTCTCTTTTAAATCTATCCTTCTTCAAAACAATTCTTTTACCGAGAAGCACCAAAAACAAAATATTTTTCTTCTCTTTTCTTTTATAGACCAAAACAACAGAAAAATCCTCCATGTCTAAAAAACTCCCTCATAATAAAAATAAATAAAAATCCATAAATCTCTTCATCTTTTTTTCTCAAAAATCCTCCTCCCTCATTGGTCCTTTTCTGCTTTTAAAAACACACACTTATCTACAATTTTAATTAAAATTTAATTATTTTCCCAAGATATTATCCACACAAGATTTTCTAATTTAATATTTAGAAAAATATAATATTTAATTATCAACATTAATATTTATTTAATTTAATTACCTACACTTTTAATTAATTAAATAACTTATTAATTTACAATATATTTTAAATTCCACATTTAACTAACTCACAATTAAATCAAGTAACAAGACAACATTAATTAATCTTATAAAATAAGATTAATTAAATAAACACTAACCATAAATAAAATAAATACTTAACAATTAAACTACACCAAGACAAGGACAAAACCTCAATCATGACACGACACTCACAACAGGACGGGGGACTTGGGATGGGGACACTTCCTAATTAACTCCCTTTTTCAACATTTTACCCATTGGGTTAATTTAATGCTCGCCCTGTCCTACCGAAGCAGGTGGAATTGAGACTTATTCCTGCAAATCCTGCATACAAATAACGTCAAGTAACACACACACACACACACACACACATATATATATATATAATTGAAAACATCATATCGTGAGAAGGAATTGCAGCGTAGCAGGGCACTTGTAAACGAGTGGTGCCACATTGTCCTCTCACCACATCTATTCTAACAATTACAATATCAATGATGAAATAACATTTCTAAACTAACTGATCATATGATAACATGATTACTTATCTACTGCATCATAGTATAATATTGAAACCAATTAACATCATCATAGAATCATAACATCGACACATATAATACTAAGGAAAAACCATTGCATAATCAAATAATCTAAATACCACATAAAGTATCATAAATCATCATAATAATGTCAATTGTAGCAATCAACTAAACTATGCATCCACACACAGCAAGACGGTGAACTAATCACCATCACAAACCAGTATCACACTAACATATAAAAGTAACAAATAGTATCAGCAACATGGGGGTATTACAGTTACATAATAAAAGAAAGTCTTAAAAGTAAATCTCCATGCATGAACAAAGAGGATGTAATTTGGGCTAAAATTCTTAAAGTAAATTTTGATATAAAATTGTATGTGCAAATACTAATATAAATTCATAAAAATATTATTGTAAGGAAAAGGGCATAAAGATTTGGATTGAAATTTTTAAGTTAAGTTTTAATGTTGATTATTGAATACCTCTGCCTACAATCATCCAATGACTATAGAAAATAAAATATTCTAAATGATTATTATTTGATAGTTCCCATAAACATGTATATAGAGAAAATAATTTTAACAAAGGAAAGGAAAATATCAATGAAATCTTAAGGAGCCGAAGATCAAATTTTATTTTTATTTTTTACAAAAAAACTTCAAGCAAGAAAATTATCCATTTCATTCCTAATCTTCTTAAAATTAGATAAGTAAATTAAGGGACCTACCTACAACGCAATAATTTCCTTCTTTGTTGAACCAACCCGAGCAACCTTCTCTTAAAATGAGCCCAATCTTCAACCTCTCTTTTCCATGAGTTGAACTCCAGCGTCTATCATTCAATGGAGTTGTCTTCCCTACAAAACAATATACTATTCCCAAAAAAACCAAGGGAAAATCTATACGGATGTATTCTTCTTCTTTCTTGCAATACAATTTCTTCCCAAAAAAATGTTGTAGGCATTCCCAAAAAACTTCCCTGCAAAAGAATTCTCTGGAAACAAAAATGGCAAGAGCCCCAAAAGCTTGCTTCCCCGAATGCATTATCTTCTTTTCATTTTATAAGTGTTTTAGGGAAATAAAATATTAATATTTTTCATGCCATGGAACTAAGTTTAGAATTGTAACTCCCATGCAAATTGTAACATGGTCTCTCTAATCTCAGGCTGGTAAGGTAGCATTCTGATTTTTGATTTGATATTTTAAATGTTAAATGCTATTATAATGAGGTTAGATATTGTTGATTTAGTGAAAGGTTATTATGATTAGCTATGATGATGCAAATAATTGATATATATATGGTAGTTAACTACAGTTAGGATGTAGTATGCACTTCTGCTATGTATATATGTATATGCACAGGTATTCTATTGTGTGTATGTTACAGGTACTAGGTACCGACTCCACCTGGCTTCATAGGTCTGAGCGTACATTCCCCGATGGTGGTTACTAGATGTAGTCACAGGCCAAATGTCCCTTACCCTATCCCACTATACCCTATTAGGGAAGTGTTTTCCTTATTGATGTCTTACCATTCGGTAACCTAACGGTAACTTCCAGAGCACCTTTTAGCTATATGTTTCAGCACACCTTTCTTTTGTATGTGGTTTACCAATATGTTTTATTGAGGTATTTTGTCTTGGTTTCTGTGAATCTGTTATGTGGATATATATTTTGGTTGTCGGTGTCTTGATGTGGTTCCGTTGGAATCTTTTATGATTTTAAATATGGTATTTTATAGTATTTAATTAATGGGAGATTTAAATGGTTTTATTCATAAGATTGTAAAATATGTTATTTTAAATTATTTTTATTGATCATTCGAGAGAATGATATATTTCATTTGAAAATTGTAAATGATTTTATTAAATCCTTTTTGCGGAGCTTTGTGTATTTGGACGATTGGATTTAAATTACTATTTTTATATGAAATAGAGAATTTTTGTGTTTTTGGTGATTTTAATTAATTTCTTGGAGAGCATTAATAACTTGCTTAATAAAATGTTTTATTGCATTTTATTGTGTGGATGAGTGGAGTTAAAATATAAAAAAAGGGGAAACCTTGTCTTGGAGAGATATATATTCTTTTTTTGTTTTGGGGAGAGTCATTCTTTTGGGGGAAAAAGAAAGAAATTTTCTATTTCTGAAGGAGAAGAAAAACCTCACGGCTGGGAATGGAAGCGGGGTATGAAGACCTGGCTTTTTTGGAGGGATTTTTGTGGGCAGTGGACCTTGGATTTCAGCGTAGCACTGTATTTTTTTTCTCTATTTTGGGATCTAGCTGTGCCTTGCAATTAGAGCAATTTTTCATTTCAAATTTGGGCAGAAATTAAGGTATTCTCCTCTATATTTCTTGAATTTATGAGTTGGATTTGTATGTGGGTGTTTTAATTTGCTGGGATTCCTATGTATTTCTTAAATTTCTGAATTAGAAACATATGTGGGTGTATTGATTTGCTACTCTGGGTGTTGTCATGGCTTTTGGGGTTGAGATTTCTTCTCAACTTGGTTTTTTGTTTTCTTTGTTTGGGAAATTTGAGATTTTTATAAATCTGTTCAATCCTCCCACTTTAAACTCGAATCCAACTTTTGGATTCACTTAAAAATTCCCAAATATCAACTGGGTTAGAGTCCAAAATGAATTTAGAACACTTTCATTTTTGGTCAAAATTTGTGCTTTCTTGTTAAAATGCATTTTTTTATGTTGCTCGTTAATCACCTGTTAAAAGTGGAAAATAAAGGTGTATTCCATGTTGTATCGCCCATATCTCAAATGGGTTGTTGTCCAATTTTTAATCTGGACACTTTCATATTTTTATGTTTTTCTTGCCCGACTTGGCAAAAGACATTTTTTAGAACAACAGATCATTTCTTGTCCTAAAATCAAAAATTGAAGGTGAAATCTAACAAGAAATGTTGAAATATGAACTGGGTCAAGTTTAGAATGTTAATCTAAGAACTTTTAATTTTATGAAATCTTTACGCCTTCTAATTCATGGTGGATTTCAGCTGTTTTAAATGATTTTACGACAATTTTTAGTTTGGCTGTTTTAAAGGGTTTTTATGATGGATTCATGTGGCTTTTCTTTTGTTTCAAATTTTCTATGGATTCCTCATTTGGTTAAACGAGAAGGCCTATCCGTCTGCAGGGCGTTGATGCGGGCATGATTGAGTCTCCTCGTCTATATGAGAGGTGTCCTTATTTCTGTGTGATTCCATCCCTTCGAGCACACATGATGACATCTCATCTAGTCTGCACTCTAGTACCTATACCTCTGTAGTCTTGACTAGCACCCGACATGTCATTGTATGAGCATCTCATGATGTGATATTGGCTTTAATGCATTGTAGTCTATGTTTGCTTCATGTTTGATGTGAGTGTTGGCCATATGTTACCCTTGCCTTGTTTTCTTCTTGGGCCTTGTGACTACCTTCGAGCACGGTGGGGTTGCCTCTTTTGAGTCCACATGGTAGGGAGGCATTGCCACTGCCATTGGGGACCAACGTACAGGTTACTGGAGCACCAGTCGAAGCTGATTCCTCTCGTACTTGTATTCATGTTGATGTATTTTCTTTAAGGCTATGCCTTTGCACTCTTTTATATTCCTTTATGCATATTGTACTCGCTTGAGAGTGAAAATGTAATCATATAGATTAATGAGAAGAAATGTGATGTTTATATTTGGTTTATGAGTTTCGATGTTGGTATTAGGCTTGCTTGTATTTTGATGATCTTTATGGATTTTCATCAATATTTTCCATGCAAAAATATAGAATTTTGGTTGTATATTTCCTTCATGTTTTAGTCTGCAAAAGTTCCAAAGCAACACCGTCTTTTGTTAATGTTTTGTGTTGCGGTTGCAAAAGTTCTGGAGCATCGATGCCTTCTAGTTGTTGTTCTGTGTAGTCACTGCCAAGGTTCCAGAGCAGCACTGTTAAGGTTCTGGAGTAACGCTGTTAAAGTTTCAAAGCAACGCTGAAAGTTCTAGAGCAGCGCTATTAAAGTTCTGGAGCAGTGTAGAAAAGTTCGAGAGCAGTGTTGCTAAAGTTCCGGAGTAGTGCAGGAAGTTCCAGAGCAGCAGGATGTTTTGGAGCAGAGGTTTTGGAGCTGGAAGTTCCGGAGCAGTAGGAAGTTTCAGAGCAGAGGGTCTAGAGTAGGAAGTTTTGTAGTTGGAAGTTCCATAGCTGGAAGTTCTGTAGCTAGAAGTTCTGTAGCTGGAAGTTCCATAGCTGGAAGTTTCGTAGCTGGTAGTTTCATAGCTGGAACTTCCGTAGCTAGAACTTTTGTAGCTGGAAGTTCCAGAGCAACACTGCTAAGGTTTTGAAGCATTTTCCCTGGAGCTATCTTATTTGCTCTTGTTCGGTTTTTTTCTCTGGAGGGTGGATTAGTCCTCTCCTTTGGGTTATGTTTGGCCATGATTGGCCATGTTTGTGGTCATTATATCATATTGGCAACTTCTTTATCTATAAGTTATTATGTATTTTTTCAAAAAAAAAATTATCTTGTCCTCTTTTGGCTCTTAACCTTCAGGATTGCATAACGGGATGTTACACTGTAAATTTAATTTGTGTAACTCCCCATTGTCATAGAATATTCCTAAAATAAGACATGCAATAAGCAACCTTCATGCAAAAATTACAAGTGTAACTCCTTTTGTCATAAAATTTCCAATTTTAGTTTGATTCTCCCATAAATTAGAAAAAGACTTTTATTGCCAATTGTCATCTCCTTTCTCAATAAAATATTAAATCAATTTGCCTTATTAAATTTAACTTGCTTTAATTTATTTATTTAGGTTTCATGTATTTTAATTTAAAAAGGCTTTTATTTATTTATTTATTTTTATTATTTTATTTTATTTTCATATTACTATTTATATTTTGATTATTTCATTAATTGATATAATTAATTAATTAGTTTATTTATTTTTCTATAGTTTTAACTAAATAATTGTATCTAAAACAAAATATTAATTGTCTTAAATTCACTCCACAAAATAAGGATTTTTCAAATGCTTTAACGAAGAGGGTTGTGACAAGAAGAAGCTCTAGGACTACTCACATACACAACTTGGAATGTTGATTTACTAGTGCTCTTGTTGATAGATTTGTTGTAAGCAAATTCTACATGTGGTATAATCAAATCCCATCCCTTGGGCTTATCTCCTACTAAGCCTCTTAGTAGATTATCCAAACTCCTATTCACCACCTCCATTTTTCCATTAGCCTATGGATGGTGCGTAGAACTAAATTTCAAATATATCTTCAACTTCTTCCATAATGTGCTCTAGAAATAACCAACAAAGTTGGTATCTTTGTCTAAAACTATACTCTTTAATAGACCATTTAGTCTCACCACCTCTCTAAAAAACAACTCTGCAACATGAACAACATCACTGGTCTTATGGCATGGAATGAAATGTGCCATATTTCAAAATATATGTCCTCTTTATGTCCTTGGAAAGCCAAGAACAAAATCCATGCTAATATCCTCCTATGACCTCTAAGGTATAGGTAATGGATGATACAATCTAGTATTCTGACTTGTTCCATTTTCCATCTGACATAGTCCACAACTTTGTACAAACTTATTCACATCTTTTTGTAACTATGGCCATAAAAAATTCTCACTAACAAGAGCAATTATCTTATCTCGACCAAAATTTCCATCCAATCCTCCACTATGCTTCCCCTTGATTAGATTATCTCTTATAGAACTACTTGGAATGCACAATTGGCTTCCTCTAAACAAGATCCAATTTTGGATTAAGAAATACAACCATCTTGTCCTATCCAATGTAAAAGGTTCCAATAAATCCTTCCAAGCTTCTATAAAGTCTAGACCTTCAGGATACAAACTCTTGAGTTTATTGAACCAAAAAAAATCTATATTCATCTCTATCAAAAATAATTTCCTTCTAGTCAAGGCATCTACAACTTTGTTTGACCTTCCACTCCTATGCATCAAAAAAAGAAGTATAACTTTGCAAAACCTCAACCCATTTTAAGTGTCTTTGGTTTAACTTTCCTTGACTATTGAGATACTACAAAGCCTAGCGATTAGTATATAAAACAAACTATTTTGGTGATAAATAATATCTCCATTTCTTTAAAGGCTGAACTATAGCATAAAGCTCCTGATCATAGATAAAATATTTCTTCTTATCATTATTCAACTTCTCACCAAAGTAGGCAACAAGCTTACCTTCTTGACTCAAAATAGCTCCTATGGAAGTGATATACCTAAAAGACCTTATTGAAATATAGAAGTTCTAAAATAGGTTTCTCTATTACTTTCTTCTTCAACATATAAAAACTCTTTGTTGCTCCTATAGTCCATTTAAAATCCTCTCCATCTCCTCTCATTTCTTTACTTAGAGATGCACAAATACTACTAAAATTATATAGAAACTTGCTAGGCCATGAAATGATCTTACCTCTATAACACTCCTTATGGTAGGCCATTCAATGATAGATCTCACCTTCTCTAGATATATTTTAATACCCTCAACTAAGAAAATAAATCCCATATACACCAACTCCCTCTTTACAAAAGTATATTTCGTCAATGTCTTACTGAAAATCAAAATATCATCCAAATAAGCAATAAAAAAAATTCCTAAAAAATTCCCTTAATATCTCATTCGTAAGTCGCATAAATGTGCTTGGTACATTGGTTAGCCCAAAACTCATGAATAACCACTCATATAATCCCTCCATGTAGTACCCCTCCAGTTGTTACTATGTGTACCCGTTTGTTTTGTTTGATTGCTAGTTGTTAAAATTCATTGATGATACACTGGATATCGAGATCTTTTGATTAAGGTATTATGATGGATGCATGTGCGTAGTGGATATGTAGTTTCTGAGTGTTAATGTGTTTATCTGGATGTGTTTGATGTTTATGTTATTATGATGTAATGATGCTCATCTATGTCAGTGAAGAAGACAGTATGGCATTACTCATTCGTGAGTACCCTGCTATGCTGCGAATCTTATTCACGGTGTGTTTTCTAACATGAGTATATGTATGTTCTAATGTTGATGTTTCCTGCAGATACAGGTACCGGGTAATGGCTCCACCTGCTTGTCAGGTTTGAGCGTACCCTAATCCAATTAAATCATGTTGATTCGGAGATAGTGTCTGGTCCTTGTGTAACCATCGTTCTTTGTCGAACGAGTATCCTATTGTCGCCATTGTTGTTTGTTGATTTGTCTTGTCTTGTCGGTTATGTTTATGTTATTTTATTTTGAAATTAATTATTGTTTAATTTAGTAAAACGGTGCATTTGGTAATTTGTTTAATTAAAGGTAAATTTGTCTTAGTATTAGATTAAATATTTATAAGAAAGATTTGATTTATTGAAAATGAATTAAACAAGTAATTATTTAAAGGTGAATATGAGTTCGGGGGAAAATTTTACATTTTTAAAGAGTTGTTTTGAATAAGTTTAAAATATTTGAAAATATGATATTGTTTGTGATCTTGCTTTTCAAATTTTCTTGACGGATAGGTTTTGGTTGGAATTTTGTTCATCTAATAAATTTGGTTGGTAAATGTTTTTGTATAAAATTTCAATGTAAAGTTGAAGTTTAAAAAAAAAAAATAGAGTATTAAAAGAAGTAATAAATTAGTTTGAATAAATTAAAATGAATTTAGTTGTATAATGTAAAAAAAATACACAAATTAGTCAAAACAAATAATTAAGTGGATAAATGAGATATAATCAAATGCATGCAAGAGAAATTTTAGGAGGAAACAGATATTTAATTGGTTACCAATTATAACTATTGCATGGTAAACTAGTGAGAAAGATTAGGGCTATCTATTTGCTGGTATTGAAGAAGTCCTCCCGTCTAACCACATTGCATGAGTTTTGGAGGGAGTAGTTTGCATTGGAAACAAGTAAGAGAGATTAAGGCTTTCTGTTTTGTTGGTTTTGAAGAAGTCTTCTCATGGTGGTGCTGGAAAAGTTCCTTATTAACCGCAGATTTCACCACATTGCAAAAGGAAGAAAGCACGAGTAATGACAGATCTTAAAAAGTGTGATTTTATGGTTAAGTGCATGAGATGGATATAGAGGAGTTACGAGGAAACAAGGATCTCGCAGGAAGGCTTGGCACGGCAGGAGTTTGAATTGACAGGAGCATCAGGTTTTCTTCCTTTATTCATATAATACTTGAATAGAATCTTTGAATGTCGATTATGGTACTATATTGTTCTGTAAACATAGAATTTACCTGTTGTTTAACCTGCACAAACAACATGGAAACAAATTAGAATTGAGGAAAGAGATCTAGAGGAAAATGTAGGAAAACTCAGAAAACTTTAAAGAAAACTGAAACAAATTGTTTAGATTTTAATAATCTTCCAGATCCTTGTTTTCAGTTTGTCACAAGTGTAACCTTTGAACATGACTGGGCAGATAGTTACAGATAATCATCTTGATACAAATGGAAACCGTGCTACATTTTCATTGGATACTCTTACTGATGACATTTTACTTGTAGCTGGTTCTTGATACCTTGATGATCGAGATACTGGACGCAGATCATGTTCGGATGTGGATATTTGATATGAGGAGATCATTTCCCTTATTGTATATTTATCTCATGTTAATGAGTATACTCTTTGTACCATCAATATGATGTATCGAGATCTTATGAGAATCTCACTGGATGTAATCAGAATTTATGAATGTCTTGAATTGTATAAGTTTTGAAAAGTGGATTATTTACGAATATGATTTGTACTTGTGTTTATGACTTTAATACTATGGTAATATGTTCTTAATTATTATGATAAGTAACGTCCTCTTGGAATCCTTAAGACATTTGTATAAACGAATGACGCTAAAAAAAAATAAAAAAAAATTATTCTATTAATTCGCTACTTAATGCTTCGTCCTTTGGATTCCCTGGCGGGGCGTTACAGATGGTATCAAAGCACTAGGTTCTAACACTGGGTACTCTGGACATTAGTAAGCCCATTACGTTCTCCTAGGTGTTAGATTTTATAGTTCGTAATATCCTATTGTTTTTACTTCATGTAACTAAGACGTGTCGGAAATCACTCCGCACCGCATGAAGATTATTGAATTAGCCTGAAAAGTTTTCTCCTTCCTCGTTAGGTGGCTAGAGTCTAGTCACACAGTGATGTATTGTACTATTTTGAAGATTGTGGACTTTATTTATGATTTTGATGACTATATGTTAATTGTGAAGGTCGACACTTTGTTTACATTTGATTGTTATAGTTTAGCCACACCTTGTGATCTTGTTACATGTGACCCTTGTGGTTACACTTGATTTAATGTTGACATTGTGCACAATTCTTAATTTAATGTTGAAATTGAATTTTATTTAATATTTATTTATGAATTCAGTGGCTAAATTATTTTATCTTTATCGTTTTCAATGTCGGCCATATGTTGTATAGTGATTTATCTCCAAGGATGTAGGATACTAACTTGGAGAGTGTGTACGAGGAAGTAGACTTAGGGAACTATAGGGTAGGCATATATGAAGGTTATTTATGTTAGTTTTGGTTATAGTACTTATAATCTTGGGATTCGTTCTTTCCCTTTTTCTTGGTTCTTTCCTTATATCTAAGATTTGTTCTATGAGGTGTTGTGTAGGGCTATTCCTAGGCATCAAAATAGAGGTCATGGTCAAGGAAGAGGTGGTGGTTGTGGGATTAACCGCCAGAAAGTTGATCATAAAGGTGTGGTCATCAAAGAAAACTCCACACCTGAACCTCGATCTTGTGAATCTGATGACGAGATCTTGGCTCAAGCTCTCTATCGGGTCAAAATGGAAAAAGGGAAGAAGATTGTAGAATTGGGACATCTGGTTAAAGTGAAGAAAACCGTCAATTGTTTGGAATTGGCCATTTGAGTGTGGACTTAACGCACCTACCCTCTCTAAGGAAGAGAAGGAAAGCCATTGCATATAGTCTTCCGCTTCCATAAAGACAATTTTGGACTCGGAAGAGGATCTTGAGGAGTGTCCCATATCCAATAACGAGTAGTCTGTTATTGCACGAAGGGATGTAGTACTTTTCCTTATTGCTGCCTTATATATATCGAAAAACTATTATTGTTTGTGATGTGAACTTAACACTCCTTTTGATATGTTTGTTGTGCCTATTTTGCAGCTTCCAGGAGTAAGTTGTATCCTAGGGGGGAGGATGTAGTACCCCTCCAGTTGTTACTATGTGTATCCATTTGTTTTTGTTTCATTGCTAGTTGTTAAAATTTGTTGATGATACACTGGACATCGAGATCATTTGATTAAGGTATTATGATGGATGCATGTACGTAGTGGATATGTAGTGTCTGAGTGTTAATGTGTTTATCTGGATGTGTTTGATGTTTATGTTATTATGATGTAATGATGCTCATCTATGTCAGTGAAGAAGACAGTATGGCATTACTCATTCGTGAGTACCCTGCTATGCTGCGAATCTTATTCACGGTGTGTTTTCTAACATGAGTATATGTATGTTCTAATGTTGATGTTTCCTGCAGATACAGGTACCGGGTAACGGCTCCACCTGCTTGTCAGGTTTGAGCGTACCCTAATCCAATTAAATCATGTTGATTCAGAGATAGTGTCTGGTCCTTGTGTAACCATCGTTCTTTGTCGAACGAGTATCCTATTGTCGCCATTGTTGTTTGTTGATTTGTCTTGTCTTGTCGGTTATGTTTATGTTATTTTATTTTGAAATTAATTATTGTTTAATTTAGTAAAACGGTGCATTTGGTAATTTGTTTAATTAAAGGTAAATTTGTCTTAGTATTAGATTAAATATTTATAAGAAAGATTTGATTTATTGAAAATGAATTAAACAAGTAATTATTTAAAGGTGAATATGAGTTCGGGGAAAAGTTTACATTTTTAAAGAGTTGTTTTGAATAAGTTTAAAATATTTGAAAATATGATATTGTTTGTGATCTTGCTTTTCAAATTTTCTTGACGGATAGGTTTTGGTTGGAATTTTGTTCATCTAATAAATTTGGTTGGTAAATGTTTTTGTATAAAATTTCAATGTAAAGTTGAAGTTTAAAAAAAAAAAATAGAGTATTAAAAGAAGTAATAAATTAGTTTGAATAAATTAAAATGAATTTAGTTGTATAATGTAAAAAAAATACACAAATTAGTCAAAACAAATAATTAAGTGGATAAATGAGATATAATCAAATGCATGCAAGAGAAATTTTAGGAGGAAACAGATATTTAATTGGTTACCAATTATAACTATTGCATGGTAAACTAGTGAGAAAGATTAGGGCTATCTATTTGCTGGTATTGAAGAAGTCCTCCCGTCTAACCACATTGCATGAGTTTTGGAGGGAGTAGTTTGCATTGGAAACAAGTAAGAGAGATTAAGGCTTTCTGTTTTGTTGGTTTTGAAGAAGTCTTCTCATGGTGGTGCTGGAAAAGTTCCTTATTAACCGCAGATTTCACCACATTACAAAAGGAAGAAAGCACGAGTAATGACAGATCTTAAAAAGTGTGATTTTATGGTTAAGTGCATGAGATGGATATAGAGGAGTTACGAGGAAACAAGGATCTCGCAGGAAGGCTTGGCACGGCAGGAGTTTGAATTGACAGGAGCATCAGGTTTTCTTCCTTTATTCATATAATACTTGAATAGAATCTTTGAATGTCGATTATGGTACTATATTGTTCTGTAAACATAGAATTTACCTGTTGTTTAACCTGCACAAACAACATGGAAACAAATTAGAATTGAGGAAAGAGATCTAGAGGAAAATGTAGGAAAACCTCAGAAAACTTTAAAGAAAACTGAAACAAATTGTTTAGATTTTAATAATCTTCCAGATCCTTGTTTTCAGTTTGTCACAAGTGTAACCTTTGAACATGACTGGCAGATAGTTACAGATAATCATCTTGATACAAATGGAAACCGTGCTACATTTTCATTGGATACTTTTACTGATGACATTTACTTGTAGCTGGTTCTTGATACCTTGATGATCGAGGCACTGGACGTAGTTCATGTTCAGATGTGGATATTTGATATGAAAAGATCATTTCCTTTATTGTATATTTATCTCATGTTAATGAGTATACTCTTTGTACCATCAATATGATGTATCGAGATCTTATGAGAATCTCATTGGATGTAATCATAATTTATTAATGTCTTGAATCGTATAAGTTTTGAAAAGTGGTTTATTCACGAATATGATTTGTACTTGTGTTTGTGACTTTAATATTATGGTAATATGTTCTTAATTATAATGTATAAGTAACGTCGTCATGGAATCCATTAGACATTTGTATATACATGAATGTGTAAAAAAAATATTCAGATAATTTGCTAATTGATACTTTGTCCTTTGGATTCCAGGCGTTACAATTGTTTTCAAGGCTATCTTCCATTTATCTCCTTGTCTGATCTGGATTTGGTGATATCCACTCTTCAAATATATCTTTGTGAGGTACTCAGGCCCACTCAATCAATCCATAATTCCATCCATCCTCAAAAAGGGAAATCTATACTTGATAGTAACCTTTTTGATAGCTCAGGAGTCTCTACACGTCATCCATTCTCCATCCTTCTTCAGTGCTAGTATTGCAGGTACTCCACATGGACTCAAAATCTCTTGAATCAATCCCTTCCGCAACAAATGTTGCACTTGCCTATTTAACTCTTCATTCTCTAATGGAGTCATTTGATGGGCTACCTTATTTGGTAGAATTTCTCAAGAAATTAGATCCATCTGATGGCTAATCTTCCTTAATAGAGGTGAACCTTCAGGTATGTTATCAGAAAAATATCCTGAAACTCATTCAACAAATATGAAACCTCTATCAATACCTCATTAGTATCTTCTTTATCAATTCTAGGGATTAATGCAAAAAACATATGTTCATGCCTCATACCTTCTAGGAAATTTCTTCCATCAACCAAACAAACTCTTGCATTACTACATACCTTTTCCTCTGCCTCTTTCAAGGGCTTCAACTTATGATGAACTCCATCCTTTGTCAAGGAATAGGTGTTGGTATGTCCATCATGTACTGCATGTTGATCAAATTTCCATGGTTTGACTAACAAAATATGACTAACATCCATAGGAATAATATCACACAATACCTTATCATGGTAATTTCCAATCTTGAAATTTGCTAAACATTGTTTATTTACCAAAGCTTTATGGTTGTTCTACAACCAAGCAATATAGTATGGATTTGGATTCCTTCTTCTCTCCAACGACAACTTACTAACCATATCTTATGAAACAAGGTTATTAGTACTACCTCCATCAATAATAACACTACAAACTTTAACTTCACACTTACATATAGTGGGAAACAAATTCTTCCTTTGAGTTGGTTATTTCTCCTCATCCAGCAAGGCTCTTCTAGTAACAAGAACCTCTCCTCTTTTTGTATCCTCAGAATGTGAAGACTCAACGTCTTCATCTACATTGGAAACTTGTGCATTACACTTAATCATTCTATTTTTCCTTCCTTGATGTTGAGGACACTCAAAGGCTCTATGTCCTTCTTCTCCTTACTAGAAACAAGTTCCACGAAAGCCTCATCCTCCTAATCTTCCTCTTCCTCTTTGGTCTCCATTATTTTGATCATGAGGATGGTGGATATTATCCCCTTTCTTGTTTTGGCTCCTACTAGATCTTTAACCCTTCTTTTGATATTCATTTCGGCCTCCATATGACCATCCACTAGACTTTACACCATGACCCCCACCTCTTTGCTTACTTTCAAACCTTCTATTCAACTTTTCTTCTACCTTCAAATAAAACTTATATGCATCTTCAATGGTAGACATTATTACCAGACCTAACACTTCTTGAATACTTAGCTTCAATCCATTTATGTAACAAACAAATTTTTCCTTGTTGGCATCAAAATGGCCTATTCTATTCAAGATAAGGTAGAATTCTTCTTTATACTTCTTGATAGATTTTCCTGCTTGTTTCAACCCTAGCATCTTCTTCAACAAATCTAGCTCATAGTCCACAAGAATGAACTATCTTTTTAATTTTTCCACCATCTAGTCCCATTAGGTGATTTTCCCTTTTCCTCTTCAATTTCTTTTTAGTTGTACCTCTTTCCACAAAATATTTGCATGACTCTTTAGCTTTTTCTTTAAAAATTTGACCCTCTCAAGGTCTTCCACCTCCTCATACTCAAAGTACTCCAACATATTGTTGATCCAATCAATCAATTCTTCTAGGATAAGAATTTCCAAAAAATGTAGAAACGTCAATCTTTAGCCTTTTCCAAATCTTAGAAATGGCCTTAAATAATTTGACTTGCTCTAGATCTACTGCATCTTGCTCTTCTTCAAATTGTTCCTCATTTTTAGCTTCATCTTTACTTTCATTTCCTTTTCTTGGCTCAAACCCTTGATGTAGCTCCTCCTATAGTGCTATAACTTGTCTTTGTAGGGCTCTAAAACCCTCTTCTAATACAATAACATTTCTTCCACCACCACTGTTTCTTCACAAATTTTTTTTGGTCACTTTCCTCAGAAACCCACAAGCACAAGTCCTAGTGCAAACTACCTCAAGTTTGGTGATCTATTTACACACTCAAGAAGGCCTACTTCGATACCACTTAATGAGGATGATATTGAACAAAACCCTCACAAATCACAACAATACATACCAACATAGAAGATGCAAGACAAAAAATAGCTCACTTGCAATTATTTTTAGAAAATGAAATTATAGATTCAAAATTTACAATGCTATAGCCTCATGGGCTTGTTTCATTACAACAAAATCAACTCTAAAAAAAAAGTATTATTCAAAGCCACAATCTGCACTAATATAGCCACCTCCTACAACCTCCACTTAACCCTTTTATTTCACCCAAAAACTGCCCTAGAATGGTCTAGAGAGTGTAACTTTCCCTTTTTTCTTGGTGCAAAAAGTCCCACCATTTGATTTCTTGCCTAGGAAGATATTTTAATAAAATTTACTTTTTAGTAGGGTAGCTTCATGGGGCCATAACTTTTGATCCACGTGTCTGATTTTCTATTATAATACATCATTGGAATGCTCTTGAAGAGATCTATAATGCTAAAATCATTAGAGATTATTTTTTCAACTTTTAGAGTTGTTTTGAGACTTATAAAATTTCCATATTTGAATTTGAAGTTGAATTGGAGAAATTTCTTAGGACGAAAACTTTAGTATCTCCCATTGAATCGTAAAGGGTATTGAGATGATTTTTCTACTATCAAAAATGTTTTTTAGTTTCACTCCTTGGGGTAAATTTTTAGGTCCATATGAGCCAGATTAGGTTGACATACTAAAAAATAATAAGTTACAATTTTTTATCTTTTTTAACTTCTGACTATCTTACACTGCTTAAGTGTCATCATGGGATTCAAAAAAATTAAAGAAAATATGGATTTTTTTTGGGTAATGCAATAATGCCTCTACACCATAAGATGCTCCTGCATTAGACACCCAAGGTAATTTGAAAAGTGACCCTGTCACTTCTCAGGAGTTAGAGGGAAAGCAAGACGGTTAACCTCAGCCTCAAACTACAACAAAGAATCTTCAATAGGCCTTCCTCTCCATTTCACCAAGTACTCTACATATTGTCTATTTCTTTTGCTTCTACACATCGACTATCCAAAAAATCTCCATCTCCTCCTTTTTTTGAAGTGGGTATTGGAGTATTCTATTGTGCTTCTATTATTTCTTCATCAATTCCTCCTTCATGATATTCTGTTAAATTTGAAATGTTAAACATAGGTGAAATAAGAATTTCATTAGGAAACTCTACCTCATATGTATTTCTTGAATCATGCTTCTTTAGGATCTTGCAAGATCCAAAATTCTTCATCTTTAACTTATTATATGTACCAACTGGAAACCTCTCCTTTCACAAATGAACCATGACTCCATCTCCTACCTAGAACTCCTTCTAGCTCCTTTTCTAATTTACCTTAGCCTTATATTGTGAGTTCATCTTATTGATATATTTAATTAGCTCTTAATGCAAACTCTTTAGGTGCTTAGCAAAATATTTAGTCTCAACACTACTCTTCTCCCCCTTATCCATCTTTCTTAGTTTAGAAGCAATTCTTGGACTAGTCACATACACTACCTAGAATGGTGATTTACTAGTGCTCTTGTTGATAGAATTATTGTAATAAAATTATGCTTGTGGTATAATAAAATCCCATCCCTTGGGCTTATCTCCTACTAAGCCTCTTAGTAGATTACCCAAGCTCCTATTCACCACCTCTGATTTTCCATCTGCCTATGGATGAAGTGAAACTTCAAATATGTCTTCAACTTCTTCCATAATGTCCTCCAAAAATAACTAGCAAATTTGGTATCTCTATCTGAAACTATACTCTTCAGTAGACCATTTAGTATCACCACCTCTCTTAAAAATAACTCTACAACATGAACAACATCACTAGTCTTATGACATGGAATGAAATGTGCCATCTTTGAAAATCTATCAAACACCACAAATATGGAATCATTTCCTATAGGAAAAAAATACATGCTAATATCCTTTGATGGCCTCTTAGGTATAGGTAATGGCTAATACAATCTAGTATTCTGACTTGCTCCTTTTGTCATCTAAAATAATCCAAAACTTTGGACAAACTTCTTCACATATTTTGTAACTATGGCAAGTAATAGTTCTCACTAACAAGGGCAATGGTCTTGTCTCGACTGAGATTTCCATCCAATCCTTCATTATGTTCTCCTTGATTAGATTATTTCTCATAGAACTCATTGGAATGTACAATTGGCTTCCTCTAAACAACATCCCATTTTGGATTAAGAAATCCAACCATCTTGTCCTATGCAATGTTAAGGTTCCAAATAAGCCTTCCAAGCTTCTAAAAATTCTTGATCTTTAGGATACAAAATCTTGAGTTCATTAAACCCAAAAATCTTTATATTCATTTCTATCAACAAATTTTTCCTTCTACTCAAGGCATCTGCAACTTTGGTGCAGGAGCACCCTCATGCTCAAAATGCTCAAAATGCTCAAATTTGGTTTTTTGTCTTTTTTTTTTTGTTGTTTGATGTAAATAAGGTCATTTTGGACCATTAATGATCATTTGGAGTCATTTTGTAAGCTTTGGGTCCTTTGGATAAAACATGGAAAAGCTGCTCAAAAGTTGTCATGTTGCTAAAAAAGTTGTCAAGTTTGTTGAAGGTTGGTTATTTGGTTTTAGGTAGTTGAAACCAGTTAGATTGGGTTATATTTATGATATGATGGCCTCCCAACTCGAATTCAAGGGCTGGAGGGTTATTGGTGAAGAATTTTGACAAATGAATACTTTGTTTTCTATGTAATTTTCCATGTTCTAGACTATTCTTTCAATTTTGCATGGTCTGTACGGTACTTTTATGACCTACACATGATAGGATCTTGAAGAGGATTGAATCTATTTTCATTTTCAATTGATTTGGTCAACTTTTGTTGAGTTTTGAATAAGTTATGGCAATCTCATTGAGGGTAGGTCTAAGTTTATTTTTTCTAAAAGTTGCAGGCTATTGCAACAATTGGTACAGATTGTGCATATCAAATAAAGACCTGATACCTATTGAAAATGTTAGATATGTGAATCTAGTTTTATTTTGCACTTTTTTTATCATTTTTTACTTATTACTTTAGGAGATATTGCAATCTTGGAAAAAATAGTTCAAAACTATCATAAACCCTAGGTAGGGTAACTAATGACTTTCAAAATATGATTTCTCATGATTTCCATGGTAGAAAATTCAAAAATTTTGTGTCATTGTTTGAAATGTTGTATATTACCATGCTCCAAAGTTGCAAGGTTCCATATTTAGGTTTGCACATGTTTTGAAAGGACAATTGGTTTGATATAAAAGATGTGTCAGACTGTCAAGGCTACAAGGGTAGATTTGATACCATTTACTGCATAAAATGTGTTTCTTCTAATTGCAAAAGGTTGTGGAAGTGTGTATAAGGGTCTTGTAGACTTGTTCCAAGGTATTGCTGATTATTTTTAGTAATCCTATGGAAAATATAATGACTATCCCATGAACACAGATTTGATAGTGATATTGCAATGAATGTAAAAGTGACTAAGACCCAAGTATTGATGAATAGTTGAAAGCCTTCATGTAGGTATTGTTCAATGTCTATTATGCCACATTGTAAGGCATGTTCAATGTCATTGAGAAGGTCAAGTATAATAGATTCAAGATGTCTCAGAATGACTCCCAAGCTAAAGGCCTAGTGAGTTGCCATGAGTCCCACTATGTTGGAGTTTGAAGAAACACTTTGTCATTGTGAGTTGATGTTTTTTGTTTCATCTTTTTTCTCTGCATCAAACTCTATTTTACCTTCCACTCTTGTGCTTAAAAAAAAGAGTATAACTCTACAAAAACTCAATCCATTTTAAGTTCCTTTGATTTAACTTCCCTTTACTATTGAGATACTATAAATCCTGGTGATCAATATATAAAATAAATCATTTTGGCAACAAATAATGTCTCCATTTGCTTAAACCCTGAACTATAGCATAAAACTCCTAATCATAGACAAAATATTTCTTCTTAGCATCATTCAACTTCTCACTAAAATAGGCAATAGGCTTACCTTCTTGACTTAAAAAAACTCTTATGGAAGTGCCAATAGCATCACAATATACTTGAAAGACCTTATTGAAATATAGAAGTACCAAAATAGGTTTCTTTGTGACTTTCTTCTTCCACATAAAAAATCTTTGTTGCTCCTATAGTTCTATTAAAATATTTTATATCCCCTCTCATTGCTTCAGTTAGGGGTGCACAAATACTACTAAAATTCTTAATAAAATTTATGTAAAAACTTGCTAGACCATGAAATGATCTTACCTCTATAACACTCCTTAGGGTAGGCCATTCAATGATAGATCTCACCTTCTTTGGATCCTTTTTAAGACCCTTTTCTAAGACAAAAAATCCCAGATACACCAACTCCCTCTTCACAAAACTACTTGTTTTCAAACCAATCAACAAATTCTCCTCCCTTAGCTTCTCAAAAACTCTTTAAATATGTATCAAGTGCTCCTCCAATGTCTTACTAAAAATAAAAATATCATCCAAATAATTAATAACCATTTTTCCTAAAAAATATTTCAATACCTCATTCATGAGTAGCATAAATGTGCTTAGTGCATCGGTTAGCCGAAAAGTCATCAATAACAACTCATACAAGCCCTCCTTGGTTTTGAAGGATATCTTACATTCATCTCATTCTCTAATCTAGATATAATGATATCCACTCTTCAAATTTATCTTTGTGAAGTACTTAGCTTTTCTCAAACAATCCATATTGTCATCCATGCTTGGAAAGGTAAATCTATACTTGATAGTAATCTTGTGTTAATGGTCCAGATGGCATAGCAACATGCAAACAGAATATTGCTACTCTGTTTCTCTTGAAAGAGAAAGACAACACATGGATATCTTAGCTCCCAAGGTCTTTGTAGTTGGTTCTCAACTGTGTCGATGTCCCTCAGTGGTCAATGTAACAGTAATTTTCAAGGGGCTTGCTGGTGTGAGCTTATGGATTGTTCTAAGTTCAAACATGAATTTAAACCTACTCTAACGGGGGTTTTTAAAGAAACATAAAAAGATAGATCAGAGATTTGGAAAATAAAAGAATGGTAATTCATCTAACTTAACCAGACTTGTTACCTTTCAAGGAATTCCTAACTAAAACTGAAGAACAAAATTAACTTGTGATTAACACACAGTTTCATTCATTCACAGTGTTGATTTCAATAACAGACTACTAGTTACCATTTTGAATAAAACACCAAAATAACATTCCATTCCTTGAAGACTTCACAAATCAAATGATTAACTTAAGATAAACAACATTCTGAAACACAATCTGAAGTAGATTTTAATCTGGTTGCTTCTATTGTTAATGAAATAGATAAGCAACATTTACAAAGCTGGCACAATCACCAGTGTATAGAAAATCTATGACTCCAAATTGTTTTCATTTACACTAAGAAAACCAGAAGTATACATTACTATTTATGCTAAATCTAACTCCTAACTAAGAAGGAAAAAGAAGATCCCATTACAAAGAATTAGGACGTAGCTCTGTCTCCTCTACTACTGCTAACTTCTAACTATCATTTTTTTCCCTATCTATTTTTTTTCTTAACTACCCGTTCTCCCTTTACAAAGAGGCCAGGATGCCATATATACAGAGTGTACCAAAAATAATGTGATGTCCCCCTGTATTAGGATTTTACAAAATATCTACTTTCAGGAGGGTCGGTGCTAAGATCTTTTGAATAAAGTCAGTTCTGCATTAAATGCACATCCCTGCTGTCCATATTGTAAAAGATTATCCTAGGGATGATCTCAGATCTTTTGCAGTTTACAACATTAACTCCTATGCCTCTGTGTCCACCTTCAAAATCCAGCGGAGCTGCTTTGAATGCCCTAAGATATCATCATTAATGTCGAACTACCCCTATCAGTGGACACCAGCTGTCATAATGACTCTCAGTTTTTCCCTCCTTCTTCCTCAATCCTCTTTCCGCTCTAGATCTTTCTGTGCGTTGACCATCTTCTGGAAGCAGCACCAGAGTTTTCATCAGATCCCCACACTAGTGTTCATTGAGTTGCTCCATCGGCTCCTTCATAGAGCGGATCTACACCCATTGCATTTTGTTGACCTTCCTCTAGTTCATAGTTGATCGGTCAAACTACCCAGGGTTCACCTTCAGTTCTATCTGATTGGGTGAACATATTCCATGTGGGAGTCCTGGGTGGTCAAAAGTTGTTGACATTGGATCACATGTTGGTGGGACACCATCGGGTCGGTGAGACATCACGACGGGCTTCTCTGTTCTCTCTGAGCTCATTCTGTTTCGGTAAGACCCTATCAAGGTCGGTGAGACATTACACTAAGATCATTCCATGTCCGCAAGACCAGCTTCCCTCACCGAGACATTACACCATAGTTGCGTCCTTTCATTTAGAGCTCACTTCATTTCGGGGAGACTTTGCTTGGTCGGCGAGACATTACACCGAGCTCAACATGCTATACTAAGGATCGAAACTATGTCGGTGAGACCCTATCGGGTCAGCAAGACCTCTTGCCAAATTCACCTCCCCTCGTCAAGACTCTCCAAGTTGGCAAGACTTCACGCCAAACTTACATCCTTTGGCGAAACTTACTCAAGAGACATCTTCAGATAAATAACTCAATCCTGCAAAATAGATGCCTTCATTAGTCCTCAGAAGCACATAAAATATATCATTATTTATCATGCCTTCAATTTTATCAAAAGAAACACGACTCTGGTGGGGGTGGAAGCGGGACCAAGACAACACCTACCTTCAAAACTGGAGGGGGCGGAACCAAGACCGAACCAGGACCGAGAGGAAAAATTGGACGAATCCCGGTAGAACCGGGATCGGGACAAAATACTACCCTAAAACGACACCCCTCCTTCATCTTCAGAACTGGCGGGGGCAGGGCCAAAAAGAAATCAAAATCAGGACCAAAGTTGGGATGGGAACTAACCATGGAAATAATCAACATTTCCAAGTTCATATCTCGTTCCGGCTCCGCGTCCGTGAAAGAAACCCAAAAGTGAAGGGAAAAATATGGAAACATACACAGGCGGGATTGGAGCAAAAATTGATCCTGGGCGAAACACAACGGAGGTGGGGGCGGAACTAAATCCGAGATTGAAACTTCTTCAAAGTTTCAATTTCGGATTCCACCTCGATCCTGCCTCCGATAACATACAAAGAGACGACCAAAAGAACGAAAAAGAAAAGGGGAAAGGAAGAAGAAGAACACACAACCAAACAAAAGGGGACAAAAAATAAAAGAGCAGGACATGCAGAATCGGGATCGGAATAGAATCCAAACCTAAAACTTTTGAAAGTTTCAGGGTTTAGGTCCAGTTCCGGTTTCGGGTCTGCCAGAACAAAAGAAAAATTCCTAAGGTCGAAAAGAAAACACATAAGGCACAGGACACAAAACCAAAGGAAGAAGACCAACGAAGAAGAGAGAGAAGCGGAGTCAGACTCGGGATGGAACCTAAACCAGGAACATCGAAAGAGTTCAAAGTTCAGCTTTAGCTCTGGACCTGGATCTGACAGAGCAAAAAGGAAAGACCAAGGAACTATTGGGACTGGAAATAGGAACAAAAGAAGACCGAAACTTGGATGAAAATACAAGTTCAATATTGGTCCCGGTTCCACATCTGACAGGACAAATAAAATGGCCAAGGCAGAAAACCAAAGGCCCAAAATTACAAAAGGACAAACATCTTGTTGATAGCTCGGGAGTTTTTACAAATCCTCCATTCTCCATCATTCTTCGGTGCTAGTACTACATGTACTGCATATGGACTCAAACTCTCTCAAATCAATCCCTTTCACAACAAATATTGCACTTTCTTGTTCAAATTCATTCTCTTTTGGAGTCATTCGATGGGATACCTTATTTGGAAGACTGGCTCTAGGAATCGTATCCATCTGATGGATAGTCTTCCTTACTAGTGGAAAGCCTTTAGGTATGTTGTTAAAAAAAATATCTCAAAACTCATTAAATAAATCTACATCCTCTATCGATACCTCATGTATCTTCTTTATCAACTGTAGGGATTAATGCAAAACACATATATGCTCATGCCTAATACCTTTTAGGAACTTTCTTCCATCAACCATAAAAAATTCTTGAATTATTACATATGTTTTCCTCTACCTGTATCAAAGAATAGGTGTTGGCATGTCCATGATGTGCTACTCACTGATCAAATTTCCATGATCTTCCTAACAACATATGAAAAAAATCCATAGGAATAATATCACACAATACCTCCTTATGGTAATTTCCAATCTTGAACTTTACTAGACATTTTTCATTTACCAAAGGTTTATTTTCCTTCTACAACCAACTAATCTGGTATGGATTTAGATGACTTCTTCTCTCCAACCACAACTTACTAACCATCTCCTCTAAAACAAGGTTATTAGTACTACCTCCATCAATAATGACATTAAAAACTTTACATTCACACTTACATCTAGTGGGAAAAAATTCTTCCTTTGAGTTGGTTCTTTATCCTCATTCAAAAAGGCTCTTCTAGTAACAAGAGTCTCTCCTCTTTCTACATCCTTAGAATGTGAAGAATCAAAATCCTCATCTAGATGTGCAACTCATGCATTACCCTCAAGGGTATGTGCAGGATCATGATGGGCCAAAAAGTGGCAATATGATGGGTATGTGGCTGACGACATTTTTTTTCCCAAAATTGATGAAATGAAAAGGTTTTTAAAGGAGATTCTCAACTTTCCACCAATATAAATTATGCTTTACTTTGAATTTAATACTTAATTATTATTCATTTTCTATTTGAATTACGACTAAAGTCTTGAATGATAGGCTGAATGAAAAACATCTAGAGCTTTCAAGCGGTATCATATTTTGAACCCAAAACATGTGTCACATTCTATACTTCACATACTATAGGATCAAAAAAGAAAATTTGAATTTCATGAATGTTTGACCAAGTTAAGGTGGTCAGACATACGAGTTTTTATATTTTTAAAAGTTGTAATAAAAAATTCATAATTAATTATTTACTTGGAAAAAAATTACAAAAAAATATGCATCACATCGACATGAGTCCTCTACTTATATATAAAATATTATAAAAAAATATTATCATTTTATTGTGGTTAGGGTGGCCAGACAAACACCTACTTCTTTTTTTTCCCCTAAAATTTAAGTAATACTGCATTGAAATTTCAAATTTTCACCAAATAGATTTTATTTTTTAAACAAACCTAGTAGTTTAGAAACTACTTTCATTTTTCTATTGATTCTATTCTTACATATTTTTGAAATAATATAGATAACTTATTCAAATTTTTACATCAAGTTTCCTAATTCTGATTTTCCTGAAATTTTTGCCACTTAACGGCTTGTTTCTTCCATGATGATCATGCACATACTCTCAAGTCTCCTATTTTTCCTTCCTTTATGTTGAGGAAACTCATAGGCTCTATGTCTTCCTTACTAGAAACAGGTTCCATGAAAGACTCCTCTTCCCAATCCTCATTGAGATCTTCTTCTTCCTCTTTGATCTCCATTATTTTGATCATGAGGATGGTAGGTGCTATCACCTTTCTAGTTATGGCTACTATTGTATATTTAACCACTCTTTTAATCTTCATTTCAACCTCTAAATGACCATCCACTAGTCTTTCCGCCACAACCCCCACCTCTTTGCTTGCTTTCAAACCTTCTATTAAACATTTCTTCTATCTTCAAAGAAAATCGATATGCATCTTCAATGGTAGACATTCTTACCAAACCTAACTCTTCTTGAATAATTGGCTTCAACCTATTTATGTAACTGTTGGCCTCCTACAATTATTTAATAATTAAGCCTTCAAAGCTATGATTCAAATATTGGACATCTAACCTAAATAGTTATTTCAATTATCATGAAGGTGCATTTAAATTGTCAACACAAGGACGTGAACTTGAAATGGGTCAATAAAGTATGTGCACTAGGAACCCAAAATAGCCATTTTCATTATACAGCTAAGGAACACACAATGTTGAAAGTAAATTGCTTAGAAGGGAATACCATAAATTTCAATCATCAATCAACAACTACATCAAACTAAAATGCATAATAGGAATAAAAATCTAAGCAACAAATAGGGCACTACTCTATTTTCTTTGGCTGCATGAACAATCACAAAATGGAATTCTAGTGGTTGTAGGAACTGTCAGTGCTAGATTTCTAACTAATTACTAAATAGCAAGTAATACTAAACTAAGATGATGGATTACTCACCAAGTGGGGCCCCTTCGATAAGTATCCTCTAAAACTAATAAGGACTCAAATTATCAAACTGAAAACTTTATTTTATTCACTGTAAATCATAAGTACAAAAGAGTAATGTATCTATATTACTAAAAACTTGAGAGTGCAAGTACAATATCAAATTGTGCAACCTCCAAAGAAGGAGTATCAGATCCTTATTTATACTATCAACTAAACAAGATAGCCAACTCCATGAATGGGAGGATGCCATTTAGGGAATATAGAGAAAGTGGAGTGGTAGTGCTTACCCATGCATGGAATCTGGTCAGACATGTAGGTCCAAATGAAAATTTAGCACAATAGTAACGCCTGCATCTGCTCAATCATTAAAGTCCACTACAAGGTGGTTACATTTAGTTGCATGAGGAATATTCTACCATCGATCTCCTTTGACCTTGAGCGATTCCTTTGTCAGACATTATGGTGCATTCCCAGCTAGTGGTCCCTTCCTCAACTTAGCATCCTCGAATTAAATCTACATGGAAATGTTAGTATGCACAATAACTACACATCTATAACCACCTTAAGGAACATTCATTAACTACATGAAAAATCAATATAGATAATCCATATAATATGCCAATGTCATTAAAACTTGCAAAGATAGGATTAAGCCCAATGTCTATGGTTTGAGGGAAATATTATGAGAATATCAACATTTAGCATCAAAGTTCATGAGAACTGCCATTAAATAACTATAGATTCTACCCAAAATTGGACCAAAAACTAGGCTCATTGCTACCCCCAACCTAACGTTTTGTTAGTCCTCCAGCAAGGGAAGGGTTATTCTTATTCTTGGTCAAAGCTCTAAATTTTACAACTGATAGTTGTCCAACTTTAGTGGCTGTTGAGCGTGAATCAGGATCCCAATAGAATCCTCCCAATCTATCCAATCTGCTCCATCTTTGTCTCTCTACAGCAATGTCATACTAGTAGAATGTGAAGTTTGGCATGGGCCACATGAGAATGGGTGGATGGAAAGTTAGGGGAAGCCAAAATCCCCCTTCATTCTCCCAATTTGAATATACCTATCAATCCTTTTTAGTGCTACAATATAATTGTGGATGAAATGGGGTTCAACCTATTTCAGCTCATCAGTTAGGCTATTCCATCTTTTTGATAGGCATCTTCTCATAGTTTCCTCCTTTGCTACTATCTTTACCTCATACTCACTATAAACTACCTTAATCCAAGGCATAATCTTACTACCATAACTAGGTTTGAGAAGAATTTTGATCCATTCTTTGTAAATATCCTTTGGGTTTCTTGATTCAGCCCTAATGGGCATAGGGATGTTAGATGCCAATTGCTTATAAACCCCATGTTGTTGTCCCCAACTAATCTCATTTTGTACCCAAGACATAAATTACCTTAATTGGACATCCCCAACATACAACAACAGATTCCAATCATGGTCTTGAGTTACAACATAATTATGCAAATAAAACTCACACAACAAATTCTTCATTTTAGGTGAGGCAATCCTATAAGCATTGAAAAATTCAACAGGGGTGTCAATAGAAGCATTCAAACCTGAAGCAATCCTTGATAGCTTAAAAGAGAGATATTTATCTTTCAAGTGTAGAGCATAGACCCTTGGAGGGGTCCTACATTCTAAAATATGTGGTACCAAGGTTGCCATATCATCCACCCTATGCTTTAGGGTGGCAATTTCTGCATCCTTATCTTCAATCTCCTCATCCCTCTTTTGAATTTCCTTCTTCAATTTCTATTTTTCCTTTTTCCATTCTTCCTCCCTCCTTTGTATTTCTTTCCATAAATTCAAAATTGTTGTATGTACTATAAAATTAGGAGGATTATGAATTCCTACCAGTATTTTTGTCGATGGTGGCTCCTCATATAGCACTATCTGCATGGACTCATGCTGTCTAGTTATTTTTGGCTGCAGGGGTACTGTTTCTTCTCCCACTTCTTGTTGTAGGGATTCTTGTTCTTGTTTTTGCTATTGTTGCAGGACCTCTTGCTCATGCTATAGGAAATCCTGATTTTTCTCAAACTATTATGCAATGTTAGCAAGATCGACCAGTGTTATATTTGTTGCTCTCCCAAATATGTCTTCTTCTTCAACATTATCCTACCCCATTCGAGCTTTAGGGTCCTCATGTGATGTCTCGCCAAGCTTAGGGCTTTCCTTTGGAGGCATACCAATCACTGGCTCTACTGATCTTGATTTCCTGGGAGGTCTCCCACATTTTTCTTTGCTTGTAGGATGAATAGTGTCAGCCTTCCTCTTCTTAGAACTTGGCACCTTTCTTTATGTCGGCTTCCTTTTGGCCTTTCCTTTTCTCATTTCTACTTCTCTCTTCTATGCCCTAGTTTTCATCAAGGTTCCAAGTGGAATGTCGTCATTAGAATATGAGGAGGAGCTTTATTTTTCTAAGTTCTCTATTTCATAATAACTAATTTCTATGGTTTCTTCTACTACATGAGGGTTTACACTAGGTCCTATGCCAAAGGTTGAAGTACCAAGAGTGGCTTCAACCATGCTCAATCTCCTACTAGACCTAATAGGTTGAGGAAAAACCCTAGGTTGCAAGTGCTCAGGTCTAATTTGATCAACATTTATAAATTCTTCTCGGGTCATTCCAAACACATCATGCAGAGACTTTTCAACTAGCAATTTAATAAGACAATGGTGGGAAACAAAATTGTCCTTTCCTTTCTAGGTCTCAGCTACCATGATTGAGAGAAGATTGTATAGCATGTTAGGCACATTCATCCTCCTTTTGTGCCTCATGTGACTCAAGAGTTTGAAATGTACTGAATGTAGGTTTGACATATGAACTTCATAGGTGAGATACCTTATAATGTAGACAACTTCCTACTTCAATGGTACATACAGAGAGGTTCTTTTTGCACCTTTTTTATCCACACTGATTGGAGGGTCACCATGTACTGTAAACTTGGCCCTAACTAACCTGCCATCTCTAGAGGCAAGGTAATGTTTTCCATTAGTAGGTAACCCTGTAACCTCTACAATTCTTTCCTCAGTTGCAACAACCTCCAACCCTTTTACTATGGCTTTTCCTTCAGAAAATGTCTAGGTGAATTCAAGGGCAATGCTTTCATCAAAGCCATCTAGCTTCAGGAACTAATATAACCATCCATAGTTTCTAAATTCATCCAGGCATTATGCATTCTGCAATAAAACATCATGAACCAAAGGCTCATTTTGAATTAGCCCTCCTCCCATTGTCTACAATCAACTATCACTCTAAAAAATTTCCTTCCTAAAATACCCACTAAATTTCCAGTGCCAATATCGATTGAATTTTCCCTTTCTTTTGTTTTACCTTTTTTCTTACAACTCAAGATTATGATAGAGTCAATAATGGAAAGAAAAGGATCTATAAACGAGAATTATGATGGGAAGAAATGGAGGCTATAGTTAGTGTCACTTCACACATGTGAGTCATCCCATCACTCAGATTTCAAATTGGATCATTTTAAATTTCCTGATGTAGCCTAGCATAAATTGACACATGGGTGATATATTTGAATCTTTTTCTTCCTCCCCTAACCTAAATTTGGACATGTGTCCACATATGCGAGATGGGAGTGCTAATTTTATCGGGAGTAATGACATGTTATGTGAACATCTATACTAACGTACAATGATTAAATGAATGCACTTAAAAGATGATTAAAAGATAGCAATTAATGTGCACATACCTAAATGTGTGGAGGATTTGTTGCAAAGATCATGGAGAAAGTACCATTCATCTTTTGAGGGAATAAATTGAGCAATAAATGAAAATGAAGTAGAATGAGGTGAGGTGGAATGAAGTGATGGAAGATAGAGAAAGGTGGTGATGGATGGGTGAATGGGAAAATGGGTGAAGAAATGGACTTCTACAAGAGTGGAAGTCTTTATTATGACAAGTACATACCTTAATTAGCTAGAAGGAGGGACACTAGGTCCACTTCCTTCGGCTATAGGAAGCTTGGGTGCTGAATGCTGGGTAAATTTTTGCAAGAACTCTTCTTTGGAAGCTGGCTTGTGATATAATCTGAGGTGATGACTATTGACAAGTAATTTGAATATGATAGGTTCAATGGTATTAAGATGGACAACTCCATTAGGAAAGGCCTCAATGACTTCATATGGTCCTAGCCACCTTGCCTACAATTTTATTGCATTTTCCTGATATCTTGAGTCATAGAGCAGGGCCCAATCTCTTGGTTGGAATTTCTTATCCCTCATAAATTTGTCATGCCACTTGATTCTTTGATTCTACACTACCTCTGTATGATGCAGGGTTGCTCTCCTTATCTCATCCAAAGAATTTAGCTGCATGATTATCTCTCTATGCCTCAGAAATATCCATCCCCAAATCTACTACTTTCTGAAGAATCTTATATTCAAATTCAATGGGCATCATAGCTGTCTTTCCATACAACAACTCAAATGGAGTGAAGCCTTTAGTTGTTTTCTAGGTTTTCCTATAGGCCCAAATAGCTTCTAGTAATCTGTTTTCCCAATCCTTTCTATGAATAGCTACCATTTTGGTCAGAATGGCTTCAATTTCTCTGTTGGTCACCTCAACTTGGCCATTAGCCTGGGGGTGATAAGGAGTAGACTTCCTATGCCTTATGTTTTACTCATTAATTAGTGCTGCAACAAGGGTTGATGTGAATTGAGCCCCTTGATCGGTCACTATTTCTCTTGGGACTCCATATCTTGTGAAAATATTCTCATAAAGAAATTATGCAACCTTGTTATCTCTTGCATTCTTCATGGCCTTAACTTCTACCCACTTTGTCACATAATTAGAGCATACCAATATATAAGACTTACCATTTGATGGAGGGTCAATGGGTCCCACAAAATCCAATCCCCACTTGTGAAAGGGATTGATTATTACTTGAGGGAAAAGTGAAATCTCATCATATTTGGTTGGTCTTCCCATTCTTTGACATCTATCACATTTTCTGGTATACCTTCCTGCATCCTTGTGGAGTGTTGGCCAGTAATATCTTGTGTTCAAAATCTTCATTGTTTTCCTCTTGGCTGCAAAGTGTCCTCCACATGGTTCATTGTGACATGCATGAAAAATTTCATATGTCACGTCTTCTCTCACACATCTCCTCATGACATGGTCTGGTCTAGTATAAAATAAACATCCAATAATCCAAGAGAAAGGAAAATATTTTTCAATGAGTTCCCTTTTATTTTTTGGAGAGAAGTGAGAAGGAAATCTACCTATGAGCAAATAATTAGCTATGTCAACATACCAGGATATTTGTATACTAAGGGAGAATATATTCTCATTAGGAAAAGAGTCATCTATGGGCTGATTGTCTTTTGATGTAGTTAGCCTTGAAAGAAAATCTGCAACAACATTGGCCTTCCCTGGCTTATCCACAATGGTTATATAAAACTCCTTCATCAACAGTAACCATCTTTCCAACCTACCCGTGATCAAAGTTTTATTCATGAGATATCTAATGGCTGCATGATCAATGTGTACAAAGATTTGGTAGCCTATTATGTAATGTCTGAATATATTCAATGCATAGATTACTGCTAGCATTTCTTTCTCTGTCACTGTATAGTTGAATTCATCTCCTTGTAAATTTTTGCTGACAAAGTAAATGGCATTTTCAACAACTCCTTTCTATCCTAAGACTGCTCCTATGGAATAATTTGATGCGTTAGTATGGATGTGGAAATGAAGTTCCCAATTAGGCCCTTTGAGTATAGGACCATGAGTCAAAGTTATCTTCAAGTCAGAAAATGCCTTGTCACAAGCTTTATTCCACTAGAATTCAACATATTTAGTAAGAAGAGTATACAATGGTCCTGCTACCTTATTGAAATCCTTGATAAAATGCCTATAATATTCTGCATGACCCAAGAAAATCCTAACATCCTTTTTTTTTGCAGGTGTGGGAAGATTTGTAATTACCTCAATCTTTGCAGGATCTACTTGAATTCCCTTATGGGAGATGTAGTGGCCAAGAGCTACACTTTCTTGCATCATCATGAAGCACTTTTCACTATTTAAGGACAATTTTTGTTCTTCACATCTCTATAGGACACTCTTTAGATTTTCCAATGCTTGATTAAAATCAAAACCATAAGTGGTAAAGTCATCCATATAAATTTTCATGCAATCATGTGAAATGTCTGAGAATATGCTAATGACTTCCCTTTGAAAAGTTGTAGGTGCATTGCATAAGCCAAATGAGAGTACCGAATAGGCATAGGTCCCCCATGGATAGGTAAATATGGTCTTCTCCTGGTCCTCTAGTCCAATTTGAATTTGGTTGTAGCCACTGAATCCATCTAGAAAAGAAACGTAGTTCTTTCCTACAAGTGTGTCCAAAACTTGATCAATGAAGGGTAAGGGAAAGTGGTCCTTCTTGGTGGTAGCATTAAGTTCCCTGTAATCAACAAAAACTCACCATTTCCCTCCTTTCTTGGGCATAATCACTAATCGAGACACCCACTGACTTTCTGAAATGGGGTAGGTAAATCCTGCATCTAGTAATTTATGTAGTTCCCCTTTTACAATTTCTCTTAGTGTAGGGTTAATTGTTCTTTGTGGCTGTCTTACTGGGGTGCAATCATCTCTAATGTAAATTTTGTGTGTGTAAATTTTAGGGTCTAGTCCCTTCATATCATGATAATCCCACACAAATGCATATTGATGGGTCCTTAATAAATTTTCCAACATCAATTGTTGTTCTTCACTTAATTTACTGTTAATATTTAGATATTTTCCCTCTAACACCTGTACTTGTGTAGTTAACTCTATCATGGATACTTCATTAACACATGGTACCTTTATTTCATATGGAAGAAATTTATGGGACATACCTGCTGTTTTAGGAAGTCTATCTATAGGAACAATGGCTCAGGAAGAGTGGTTGCAAGAAGGACGTCTGTAGGAACAGTGGTTGTAAGAAGAGCAGGAAAAATTTTCTTGAATGGAGTATAAAAATGAGAATATGATGTTTCCTCCAATTCACAATGGTTCTGAATGATGTTAGCCAATCCTTCATCCTCATCTTGGAGTTGCATGAAAGAGCTTCTACCTAGCATCATAAGTTGCACCACATAATTAACTTCCTCGGCCTCTTCACCAACATGTGGCCATACAGGATTATCTTCATCATGAGATGGCTAAGCAGTAGGATAAAGAACAAAATTTTTCATGCTCTTCCCATCTGAAATGGTCATGTCACTTGACCGAAATCTAATGTAGGCATCTGCAATTTCTAACCAAGGCCTTCCAAGAATAATGGGATACCCGCCTAGTGTAGCTCTAAGAGAAAGAATCTTAAAGTCTGTTGGGTACTCCTAGGAGTCTAAAACTACCGCAAGATCCTCCACTACACCATCAAAATTAGCAATAGATCTATTAGCAAGTTGTAGGACAGTAGGAGTTGATCTCATGTTTGCAACATTTAGTTGCTACAGGATGTCCTTAGTCATTACATTTATTGTTGCCCCTAAATCAATCAAAGCATTCTTAATTTGTATCTTATTTATAACAACTGCTAACAAAGGACTACTTGGGTCATTATACTTGGGGATAGTCACTTTTCCTAGCATGATATCACTTAGTTGTCCCACCACATGAACTATAGTTGGGTCCTTCTATTTCCTACCTGAAGTTTTGAGGCATGCTTCCTTGATTTCCTTGTTGTAGATTGGAACATCCTTTATGGCCTGAAATAGAGGTATCTGGACACATATATTCTTTAGCTGATCCAAGATGTCAAAATTTGTATCCTCCTTTTCTTCCTTCTTCTTGGAAACTTCCAATCTCTGAGGAAATGGTGGTTCTTGTTCAGTCTGCTTGACTTGGACTAGTTCAGGATTTTTAGATACACTTGGCTGAATGGGATCATTCAGAGGTTCCTCTTCCTCTTCCACATGAATCTCAGTGATAATGGTCTTGGAAGGGGCTTGTAGAGTAGTTCCTGAACACAAGTGGATGTCACTTACACTCATATCATATGCAAGGAATTGATTTGAATCAATAGAGTATGCAGGATGTTGTTGTGGTTTGTTATTTGGATTGGGTGTGGGCTGACCTGGTAGCTAAGTAGGTTTAGGTGAATTTGAGCTTGGATTAGCAAGTGGGGGAATTATAGTAGGCTGTTGGGGCTGAGAGGGTGGCTGCATATAACTAGCTATCTAGGAAAGCCATTGTTTTCCTCCCCTCCATTGATTTGTTTGTTTCCAATTTCCTAGAGGTGGTTGCCAATGTGCTTGAAATTGTTACCAATTCTCCTGAGGTTGTTGCCACTGGGGTGGAGAGTTTTGAAGATTGGGCCAAGCATTTGGAGGGTTAGTCCAAAGTTGTGGTGGATATCCTCCATAGATAGATGGATATGGAGGCTTCCATTGGTTACCAGATGAATAGGAATTAAAATATGGCCCAACATAAGATGGTGGATCTGGTGGCATACCTTGTCTTGGAGTCCAAGGCTTCCTTTGTGCCATATAGTAGACTTGGTCTTCTTCAATCTAGATTGGTTTGAACTCAGGTGGAATCTGCTTGCTTTCAAAATTAGCTACCATCTTGCATCTACAATCCCTCTAATTTTTTCTGTAGTGGGGGAAATACTCTATCAACATTGCCTCTACCTCCTCTTGCTTCTTCTTGGCCTAAAGTATATCTAGATGAGTAGCTAGATTATTTATAATGTCTTGCTTGAAGTCTATCAACAAATAAGTAATCTCCATTCTTGAAACTCCACTGGTAGTTCACTTACCCATGAAAGATTGGTAAACTCTCCCTTTCTTTGAAGTTTCCCTAGATTAGTTCTTGCATATTTTCTTGATATCCTCCCAAGGAACTTGGGAGATATCTCCTCCTCCCATGAGGTCCAAGGAATTAGTGCAGCTATCATTGATTCCTCTTAGGAAAACCAACTTTTATGATTCTTCATTAAGTGTATGGTGTGGATATTTTTGTAGGAAAAACAAAAACCTTGAAATATAATCTTTTAGGCTCTCATCTTCTTTTTGTTGCATCCTAAAAATTTCACCTCCTCTCATGTCACTACCCCTGCAATATTCCTTATATTTCTCAAGGAATTTTGTCTTCATGTCTTCCCAAGTTTTGATAGTATCACTGCCTAGGCTCATGAACCATCTTAATGCAGCCTCTTTCAAAGTGGTAGGGAATAGATTATGCCTATGGGAATTAGTAGTATAATCATAACTCCTACAGAGTATGTCAAACTCAAATAAAAAGGTATCGGGATCTTCTGAGACAAGTCCATAAAACTTAGGGAGTGTTGAAGCAGGGAGTTCTTCATGTTGTCAACTTCATTTTGATGGGAAATGGGGAAAGGAAAAGTTGGTTGGTTAGGTCTTCTCCTATTTCCATCACCCATGCCTACTTGATGTAGTTCCAAAGCAAAGGCGTTCTCAAGCTGATTTTGTTCTTCAGAGGAGACTTCAAAGATAGTCAGATCAAGAAATGCATCAACAAAGGGGTGTGGCTCTTCTTCTTCTTCTCTTGGTAGGTTCTGATATTCAACCTGCTAGAATGGATTAGGATTTTTAGGAAGGAATCTCCCATAAGCATCCCTTCTCCTTCCTTTATGCATATGGTATCACTCACTATCAGCCAACTCACACAAAAAATTGGTAAAGAATAAGGGGGGTCATTATTTCCTAAAGGAGAAGTATACTCAGAACAACTTCTAGAAACACTACAACAAGATAAACTACCAATGACTCCAAAATACTTCCTAGTTTGACACCATCCCTGACAACAACACCAAAAATGTTGGCCGCCTATAATGATTTAATAACTAAGCCTTCATAGCTATGATTCAGAGATTGGACATCCAACCTAAATAGTTATTTCAATCATCATGAAGGTGCATTTAACTTGTCAACCCAAGGACATGAACTTGAAATGGGTCAACATAGTATGTGCACTAGGAACCCAAAGTAGCCACTTTCATTCTATAGCTAAGGAACAAAAAATGCTAAAAGTAAATTGCTTAGAAGGGAATACCATAAATGCTAATCATCAATCAACAACTACATCAAACTAAAATGCATAAAATGAATGAAAATTTGAGCAACAAATAGGGCACTACTATGTCTACTTTGACTGTAGGAATAGTGATAGAATGAAATCCTAATGGTTGTAGGAACAATCAGTGCTATATTTCTAACTAACTACTAAAGAACAAGTAATACTAAACTAATAATAAACTAAGAGGATAGATTTCTCACCAAGTGGGACCCCTTGGATAAGTATCCTCTAAAGCTAATAAGGACTCAAATTCTCAGACTTAGAACTTTATTTTATTCACTATAAATCATAACTAAAAAAGAGTAATGTATCTGTATTACTGAAAACTTGAGAGTGCAAGTACAATATCAAATCATGCAATCTCCAAATAAGGAGCATCAAATCCTTATTTATATTATCAACTAAACAAGGTGGTCAACTCCATGACTGGGAGGACACCATTTAAGGAAAATAGAGAAAGTGGAGTGGCGTCAATTATGCGTGCATGGAATTTGGTCAGACATGCAAGTCCAAACATAGATTTAGCACAATAGTAATGCCCGCATCTACTTAATCATTAAAGTCCACTACAAGGCGGTTACATTTGGTTGCATAAGGAATCTTCTACCATCAACCTCCTTTGACCTTGAGTGATTCCTTTGTTGGACGTTATGGTGCATGCCTAGCTGGCGGTGCCTTCCTCAACTTAGCATCCTGAAATTAAATTTGCATGGAAATGTCAATACACACAATAACTGCATATCTATAATGAACTTAAGGAACATTCATTAACCACATGAAAAATCAATATAGATAATCCACATAATATTCCAATGTCATTAAAACTTGTAGAGATAGGATTAAGCCCTATGTCTATGGTTTGAGGGAAACATTATGAAAATATCAACATTTAGCATCAAAGTTCATGACAATTGTCATTAAATAAACTATAGATTCTACCCAAAATTGGACCAAAAACTAGGTTCATCAGTAACGAGAAACTTTTTTCTTATTGGCATCAAAATGGCATATTCTAATAAAGAAATAGTATAATTATTTTGTATACTCCTTGAAATATTTTCCTGCTTGTTTCATCCCTTGCATCTTCTTTAACAAATATAGCTCATAGTCTACAAGAATGAACTGTCTTTTTAATTTGTCCACCATCTGGTCCCATTTCGTGATTTTCTCTTTTCCTCTTTGATTTATTTCTATTTGCACTTCTTTCCATCAAATATTCAAATTACCCTTTATATCGATCTTTACAAATTTTATCCTCTCAAGGTCTTCCACCTCCTCATACTCAAAGTAATCCAACATATCATTAACCTGATCAATCAATTCTTTTGGGTTAATATTTATAGAAAATGTAGAAGCATTGATATTTAGCCTTTTCCCAATCTTAGACATGGCCTTAAATAATCTCACTTGCTCTAGATTACTACATCTTGTTCTTTTTCAAACTGTTCCTCATTTTCAGCTTCATCTTCACTTTCATCTCCCCTTCTTGGCTCAAACCCTCGATGCAAATCCTCTTATAGTGTTGGAACTTGTCTTTGTAGGGCTTTAAAACCCTCTTTTGGTACAATAGCATTTCTTCCAACACCATTTTTTCTTTGTGAAGGAATTTTGATCACTTTTCTTAGAAACCCACAACCACAAGTCCTTATGCAATCTGTTTCATATTCAATGATCTATTTACACACTCAAGAAAATCCACTCTAATACCATTTGATGAGGGTGACATCAACCAAAACCATCACAAATCACAACAATAGATACCGACACAAAATATGCAAGACAAAAAATAACTCACTTTAAATTATTTCATAAAATAAAATTACATATTTAGAATTTACAATGCTACAGGCTCATGGGCTTGATTCATTAGAACAAAATCAACTTTGAAAACAAAATATATTATTCAAAGCCACAATCTACACTAATGGAGCCACCTCCTACCACCTTCACTTAACCCTTTTATTTCACCCAAAAACTTCCCTAGAATGGTCTAGAAATTGTAACTTTCCCTTTTGCTTTGACACCAAATGTCCCACCGTTTGATTTCTTTCCTAGGAAGATATTTTAATGAAATTCACTTTTTAGTGGCATAGCTTCGTGAGGCCATAAATTTTGATCCAAGTGTCTGATTTGCTATTATAATATATCATTGAAAAGCTCTTGAAGAGATGTATAACACCAAAACCATCAGAGATTATTTTGTCCACTTTTTAATCCATTTCGGGGATTCTAAGGATTTCATATTTGAATTTGAAGCTACATTGAAGAAAGTTCTCAAGACAAAAACTTTAATATCTCCCAAACCATATATGATATTGAGATGACTCTTCTACTCTCAGATTTATTTTTTAGTTTTGTTCCTTGGGGTAAATTTTTTGGGTCCATATGAGCTTGATTAGGTTGACATACTAAAAAATAGTAACATTTTTTTTTCCTTTTCTAACTTCTAACTATCTTACACCCCTTAAGTGCCATCATGAGACTCAAAACAACTAAAGAAAATAAGGAAAAAAACATTTTTTGGGTGATGCAAGAATGCCCCTACTCCACTAGATGTTCCTACATCAGACACCCAAGTTAATTTGAAAAGTGACCTTTTCACTTCTCAAGAGTTAGAGGGAAACCAAAATGGTTAGCCTTAGCCTCAGAAAATCATGAAGAGTCTTCAATAGGCCTTCCTCTCTGTTTCACCAAGTACTCTACATATTGCCTATTTCATGTGCTTCTATCCACATGATTATCCAAAAAAAATTCTATCTCCTTTTCTATAGTAGCTGCTGAAATATTCCACTGTGATTCTAATATTTCTTCATCAATTCCTCCTTCATGGTATTCTGTTAAATCTAAAATGTTAAAAATAGGTGAAATGTGAATTTCATCAGGCTACTCTACCTCATGGATTTATTGAGTCATACTTCTTTAGGATCTTGCATGGTCCAAAATTCTTCATCTTTAACATATTTTATGTACCAATTAGAAACCTCTCCTTTCATAAATGAACCATGACTTCATCTACTACCTATAACTCCTTATAGCTCCTTTTCTGACCTACCTTAGCCTTATATTGTGATTTCATCTTATTGATATGTTTCTTCACCTCTTCATGCAAATTCTTTAGGTTCTCAACAAAATATTCAACCTCAACACTACTCTTCTTCCCCTTATCCATCTTTCTCAATTCAGAAGTTGTTCTTGGACTACTCCCATACACAACCTAGAATGGTGATTTAATCATGCTCCTATTGATAGAATTGTTGGAAGAAATCTTATTTTGTGGTATAATCAAATCCCATCCTCTGGGCTTATCTCCTACTAATAATCTTAGTAGATTACCCAAACTCCTATTCAGTACTTCTATTTTTCCATAAGTATATGGATGGTGTGTATAACTTAACTTCAAATCTATCTTCAGCTTCTTCCAAAATGTTCTCTAGAAATAACCAACAAATTTAGTATCTCTGTCTAAAACTATACTTTTCGGTATACCGTGTAGTCTCACCACCTCTTTGAAAAACAACTATACAACATGAACATCACTGGTCTTATGACATAGAATGAAATGTGCCATCTTTGAAAATATATTCACCACCTCAAATATGGAATCATGTCCTCTCTATGTCCTTGGAAACTCAAGAACAAAATCCATGCTAATATCCTCTTATGGCCTCTCAAGTACAAGTAATGACTAATACTATCTAGTACTCTGACTTAGTCCTTTCACCATCTAACATACTCTGTAACTTTGTACAAAATAGGTATACGCAATGGTTGACACAATCCAGTATTCTGACTTAGTCCTCTCTCCATCTGACATACTCTATAACTTTGTACAATATTCTTCACATATTTTTGTAACTATGGTGAGTAATAATTCTCACCAACAAGAGCAATGGTTTTTTCTTGACCAATATTTCTAGCTAAACCTCCACTATGGTTCTCCTTTATTAGATTCTCTCTCATATAACTCCTTGGAATGCACAATTGACTTCCTCTAAACAACATCCCATTTTGGATTAAGAAATCCAACCATCTTGTCCTATCCAATGTAAAAGGTTCCAAAGAAGCCTTCCAAACTTCTAGAAACTCTAGATCTTCAAGATACAAACTCTTGAGTTCATTGACCCGAAAAACCTCTATATACATCTCTATCAACAATTTTTTCTTTCTACTCAAGGCATTCACAAATCTATTTGACCTTCTACTCCTATACTTTAAAACAAAAGTATAACTTTGCAAAAATTCAACCCATTTTAAGTTCCTTTGATTTAACTTTCCTTGACTACTGAGATACTACAAAGCCTTATGATCAGTATATAAAACAAATTATTTTGGCAACAAATAATGTCTCCATTTCTTCAAATCCTAAACTATAGCATAAAACTCCTGATCATAAACAAAATATTTCTGCTTAGGATCATTCAACTTCTCACTAAAATAGGCAACATGCTTACCTTCTTGACTCAAAATAGCTCCTATAGAAATGCCACTAACATCACAATCTACCTAAAAGACCTTATTGAAATCTAGAAGTACCAAAACAACTTTCTTTGTAACTTTATTTTTCAACATATAAAAACTCTTTTTTGTTGTAATGATGGAAAAAGGCCCCCCCTAACATGGCCTTGATTTAGTGTTGCAATGTGTCTAACATATTTGCATTAGGTCTTGGGCCCTTGTGAACTAAATGAGATTATTAGTGCCTTATTTGGAATGTTGTGAAGTGTTGTAACACACTTTGACACTTTTCTAAGGTTTTATTAAATAATTAGGCTTCTTTATGCTTTAATTGGCCTTATTTTGCATCCACAAGCCTCATTTAATGAATCTTTTCAAGGATAATCCTGACACAAATCAACATCCAATCATAATTCATGTGTTTTTAGGTTGTATGGGCTAGATTTAGTGATCTAGAACTCATGCTCCACCTTTGGCAAGTGAGTGATGTATACATCTAAAAATGGTCATAGTTAATCAAGCTTGTTAATTAATTAAATGTGAATTATTTAATTAATCTTCTAAAGTCATCTAGATATAAATAAATTTAATTATTTATTTATATCGTTCACCTTTATAATTCTTCTACCTTAATTATATAAATAAATTTAATTATTACCATCTTCCATCTTCCTCTTAATTAAATTAAATAAATTTTATAATTTATTTATATTAATTATCATATTATTCTAAATTTGAATATTTGAATTAAAATAATGGAATATTCCTCCAAACACTTTCTTCATCTCACAGTTAAATTAAATATTACAAATATTTAATTTAACACCTTTTTCTCATTTCATGCATAATTAAATAGTTTAAATATTTAATTATCTTCCATTTTCGTCTGTCACACATAATTAAATATTAAATAATTAATTATGGAAACTTCTAAATTCATTGTCACATTTAATTAAATAAATTTATTTATTTAATTATGGGATTTATCTTCAACTACAAAACAAACTCATAACTAAATATGGCAAATGACAAGTTGCCTCTATTTTTGAGTGAAAGGTTTTGTGGGAAGGAAACATCTTCCATTATTCTCTCAACCTTCCATCTTTTTCTCAACTTCCAGAATCTATCACCATTCATCTTGAGAAGCTTGATTTCAACCGTTGATCACATCAGCCAATCAAAATCTTTTGAAAACTCTATAAATACCCCTGTGAATCCAAGCATTGGTTACACACACATACACACGCATTAGAGATAGGAAATTTTCATTTTAGCATTATTATTATCAATTTTAATATTCATAATTTCATAGTTTTATATTCTATCAATCATGTTTATTTTAAGCATGTTAATCATATCTTAGCATAGTATGCATTCATCTTTAAAGTGGTTCTTTAGGAAGACTGTTTGTTGAGCTTAGTACACGATCTGAGAGCAAGCTGAAATCAACAAAAACAAGTTAGAGATAGAGGAAGATAGGATGACATCAAGGACAAAAGACTTAGTTTTCATTCCTTTTATTTGATCTTCTATTTTGATATAATGTCTTATTGGTGTGTTTGATTTATTTATTTTAATCTACACTTGATACACTTAATTTCAATCACACAAGTCCCAACTAGGTTTTTGGGTCTCAAACCTGGTTTCACACCTTTCTAAGAATTTTTAAAAATGGTCCCATAGATAATTCCTAATGGGACTCATTCACCACCTTGGGCAAATGAGTCCTGTGTGACCCAAAATCAAAATAAATTAAAAATTTTGGTGAGATTTTATCCTTTTAGATCTGATGTTGGCTTGTAGTGTTGTAATTTTTGGAATTATTTCATAATTAAGTATAAATACAAGTTGCTTTCACTCATTTTCACCTAAGAATTTTGTGAGAGCATCCTTATAGCAAGTTTGAGTTCACGAGGGAATTCAAGTGGTTACAAGAGCATTCAAGACTATTCAAGGGTAGATTCTCAAGCATTTTAGAGCATTCTTCAAGCATCAAAGATCATGTCAAAGTCTTCATGCATCATGTTTGTTTTTGAGCTAACAATTGTGATGTAAGGTTTTATGATTCAAGCTAGCATTTCATTCAATACCTATCCTATTCAAGCAATACTCAAGATCTACATCCATTGGAGCCATCTCACACATGTTTGTAACACTTCATTTATAGGGTTTGGTGAGTTGCAACATCATATTTTATTCTCCCTTCTTATTTCATTCCATTTCAAGGTTTGATTACCAAAATGGGGTTTGACCAAGGAAAACTCCTATTCACTAACAATCAACAAGTTTTTCTCCTCTTTACATTTGTGATTGCAGGTTTATAGATTGAAGAAAAGTGGATTTGAAGCCTTCAAAAGTACCAAAATGACAGTTGCAAATGTCACCAAATTTTTCAAGACTCACAAAAACTTAGATTTAGGGAAAAATATCCATCCAATTTGTAGGAAATTAGTGGGAAAGTGCTTATTTGATCCATCTTCAGAGGCTTGCAAATTTTTAGTTCAAGATTCTACTCCTGGGACACTTCGCACGAAAAAATGGGATTGATTCACCAGAAGTGGCGAATGAGTCCCACTATAGGAATTTTTCAAGATTTTTGTAAATTCAGATACCCTTTTTCTAGAAACTTGTTCCTATGTAGAAACTTAGATTTGGGATTGATTCACCTAGACTGGAATATGAGTCACAGTAGCTCTAAATTTTAGGTTATTCATCATTTCAAGCCTCAATTCAAGCTCTTTCAAGTTTCCAAGTGCTCCTTTATACTTTTCTAGTTTGTTCTTCTATTTTATTTACATTTATAGTTCATTTAGTGAGATATTATGCATCATTGAATTCAATCATTAGATCTTTCATTTCATTATCTTTTCCAAGATTTAGATTGGTAGTGAACCCCTCCTCAATAATTAATCATACACTAGGATAGTCCCTTAGCAAATCTCTTTCTCCCATTATCATGATTGAGATCTCTAGAGCATCCTTGAATGTGGAGTATAGAAATCTTGTTTCCATGGGTCCTAAAAACCTTAGTGGAAATTTTTTTCTATCTTATAGTTGCTCCTGTAGTCCATTTAAAATCCTTTCTATCCCCTCTCATTGTTTCAGTTAGAGGTGCACAAATACTACTAAAATTCTTAATAAACTTTGTATAAAAACTTGTTAGACCATGAAATGATCTTGGATCTGTAACACTCCTATAGGTAGGCCATTCAATGATAGCTCTCACCTTCTCTGAATCCATCTTAAGACCCTCTGCTAAGACAAAAAATATTATACCAACTCCCTCTTCACAAAACCACATTTCTTCAAATTAATAATCAACTTTTCCTCCCTTACCTTCTCAAAAACTCTTTGGATATGCATTGAAGGTGTGTCTCCAATATCTTACTCTAAATCAAAATATCATCCAAATAAACAATAACAAATTTTCCTAAAAATTCCTTCAATACCTCATTCATAAGTTGCATAAATGTGCTTAGTGCATTAGTTAGCCCAGAAGTCATGAATAAACACTCATATAAGCTCTCCTTGGTTTTGAAAGATGTCTTCCATTCATCTCCTTTAATCTGGATCTGGTGATATCCACTCTTCAAATCTATCTTTGTGAATTACTTAGCTCCTGTACGAACCCCAATCCCAATACCTGCAAAACAACATGAAAAAACACATTAGAAGGTGAATTGCAAGCAAGAACAAGGATTCCTCAAGAAATTCATTTGAATAGCAAAAGAGATAGAATATGAAATGAAGAACACAATGAGATTTAAAAGCATATCAAATCCTATTCTAGAGCCAATAAACTCTTAATCTCTTGAGGGAATTGGTGTCAATTTGATGTGAAAATTGGCCCTTTCCCAACTCCAATGATTCAATATTGATTTGATGAAGAGATTTGATCCACTTTGTTGATGTTTGATGAGTGCTCCAATAGAAAAATCTGCATAACCTAGCTATGAACTCAATGGTGATGGATAGAATTTGCTAATGATTTGAGCATAGTAAGTTTACTCAAATTGTGGATGATAGAATGAGGAGATTAGCCTCTTATTTATAGAAGCTAAGATGGATGAAAGTTCAAAATAGAGCAATGTGGGACTAAGAATTAGCCAATGGAAAAGTGCCACTTGTCTACTTGTGAATGGATGGAAGATGTGCAAGTTTTGAGGATTGTGCCAATAAATGCATATATTTGAATTTTGAAATTGTTGAAATGACATGTAAGAGGGAAGGGAGAATGCATTGAATGCCACTTGGCTCAAGGAAAAGGACTTGTAAGAGAGAGTAAATGCCTTGTTGGAAGGACTTATCCGACTTGGATTTTGAATTCAAACTAGGGAAATATTCCTTAAAAGATGCCTTGTTGAAGGAAAATAGAGATTTAAGAAATCAAATAAGTATATTTTCATCTACAAGTGGTAAAAGATGGAGGATGGGACATGAGGAGAGATTAAATTAATGCAGGTTGATTAATTTAATGAGGGGATTAAATGATGTGACCTATTTGACTTAAATTTGTGGATTTATTTAAATCAAATATGAGAAGAATGTGATAAAGGATTAATTAAATAAGGATTTTGATTTATTTAATTAAAAGAGATGATGTTAGATTAAACTAAATAAAGTTTTAATTTATTTAATTTAATAGATAGACTTAAGAGATTTAATCAAACAAAATTAATTATTTAATTAAATAGGATAATTAGATCAAAATGGTTAATTTAATTATCAAGAAAAAGGTGACTTAATTAGATGACTGATTTATTTAATTAAGAGAGGAATATTGATGAATTTAATCAAATAAAGGTATTTGATTAAATGGTTAGACCGAAGGATGATTCAGGATGAAACAATGTTAGTGGTTAGGATCAGATGCACAATGTCAATCAATACATTTTACGTGTCTAAATTTTGCTCCTCTTTGAAGCAATGCACTCATTGTGTTGGTTCAAAGAATAAACGATCTCGATCAAAGCCAAAAAAAATCATTTTCAAAAAATTGCCCCACTGCTGCCGGCAAGAGAAAACATGCCAATATATTGCCCCCTCAAGAGATTGGACGAAAATTTTGATTTTTGGGTAATCTCATGAAAAAAAAGAGGACAAGGTGCCCGATAGGTCCAAAAAGGATCCAAGAGGCCAAAAACATGTCTAAATGCAATAAAACGATGTAAAACAGGCCTCACCTTGGACAAAAATAGGTTCAAGGGTCCAAAACCCTAGCAGGATAGGCAATCAGGGTGAATAAACCCTAATTTTCAAGCTTAAAAAGGCTCTGAGGGTCACTTTCAATTCATTTTCACACACAGCCCTCTAGCAATTCTAAGATTTGAGCTCTGACCTCTTGACAATATGGAGCAACGACAACTCTCAATGCACATTTTTGAGTGAGTTCGGACATACCAACGACCACTCGACATTGGAGCACTGGTAAGTTAGATATTCTGCAATGACGCTATATAGCGCCACTCGAAAATCAAATTGTGTCGCTCAGTGTCAAATTGCACCGAGGCAGTGGAGTTTAGAGTTTGAAAATACATTTCAAACTCCGATGCTCACACCCCCACCAGCGGAGTCATCTCAAAGTGCGACGTGACGTTGGTTCATCAAACATGAATCTTTTCAAACTGCACCACTTAGAAGAAAAGTGAACCGCGGCTGTGCGCTTTCGGCATTTTGTGTCCTAGCATCGTAGTTTGATAAAAAATCAAACTACGACGCCTTCATGGATAGCGATGCTGGAGTGATTTTTTGGACGCTTGGCATGAAAAAATTTCAAAAATTTTAACATGGTGACCCTTCCTGATGCAAGACGCAGTGAGAGAGCTCTATTAAAGAGAGCACAGGTTGCAGGAGCTCTTTGGTTATTTGCAAGATCTCAATGATAGAGAGAAGGATTGATTATGGAACATGGGGTTGTGGCACATCGCATACGCAGCACCTGTGCACATGTACCTTAGCATGATGTCAGCACTTGTCGAGAGATGGCACAACGAGACCTCATCTTTCCACCTTCCTACTGGCGAGGCCACCATCACCTTAGAGGACGTGTGGCACATCTTGAGATTTCCAATTCATGGTCGGCGTGTTATTTTTGATATGGACGTCGGGTGAGATGCTTTCCATATAGTCCTCGCCACAGAGGACGTTATTTACTACGAGGTTCAGATTGAGCTCGAGCATCATAGAGCTCTGGCCTCTCCCTTCCACTTGGTTGTTGCAGCCATAATTTTAGGTCTCGTTACCCCAAATCGGCGAGGCCGGTACTTCAATCCTGGCTGTGGACTCTACTGGGAGAACATGGTGATGCATGACAAGCCAGTTTATTTTGCTTGGGGGCCTGTTCTTCTTGCTTCAATTTATAGAGACTTACATGAGTATGCCTACCTCGACGACAGAGCACTCGGGGCAGGTGTTACACTTCTCCATGTATAGGAATGGGAGCACATCATTGTTCTTCGGCCGTGAGTTGTTGTGATACCGATGGGGCCTGATGATCCCCTTATATAGCGTTACAGAGGCGGTGTGTCCTTCACACATACGCGCGAGCATAGGATTCCCTACTAGAGGAGAATCTTAGATGAGATGCATGCATTTACATGGCGCCCATACCTTGGTCGGCCCAGATGGGTCGATGATGCAGAGCAGATTTTATTTTCCTGTCAGGACCGGTTTATGCAGGGGTGGGAGCATACCATGGTGGAGAGATACCTGCCCGAACATGTTCAGTGCTAGTTCGGTGAGCCACAAGACCGGCCAGATGATGATTATGTGGCTGTATTTTCCTGCACTATGTCACAGGCTTCATGGGGGTGATACATTCCTATGTCAGAGGTCATTGACAGATTTAGACAGTTGGTGGCTTAGCCTTGGGTTTACGATTAGGGGCTTGCAAATCCAGGGGTCACACAGGCGTACAGAGACTAGTTTCAGCCTCCCCTATGGTTGACAGTTCCAGAAGTAGTTCCCACTCACCAGAGGATGAGGGGCAGAGGGGGAGGATGAGGATGGAGAGATGGTGCATGGCAGAATCATCCGGTCAGGCCTCCAGTTTAGCCAGTTCAACCAAGTTAGGCTGATGTTTAGATGCAGGATCAACAATAGGTGCCTGCTAGGTAGCAAGAGTAGGAAGGTGCACCACTACGAGTTGAGGGTGAGGATCAACCTCACATGCAGCCCATACGAGCACAGCCAATAGGGAAGCCGGATGCTAGAGTCATATTGATAGCACAGCTACAGGGTCAGGTTCAAATCTTGACAGGGGAGAGAGATCAGGCCAGGACTGAGAGAGACCAGGCCAGGGCCGTGAGAGACTAAGCCATTTTGTAGAGGAGCCCATAGAGCTATATGCAGCTATAAAGATGGGCTAGCAACAATAGTTGGACAACATGGCAGCCTCCTCCTATCAGAGCACAGTGTCCCTTCGGTCTTATAGGGAGGTCATCTAGGAGGCGGATTATTACCGCATGCACTATCATCAGGCCATCCCCAGAGTAGAGTGGGCCCCAGATTACTCACAACGGACCAGCCACAAACCAATAGAGGGTCATGGTGTCAAGGGCAAGGGCAGTAGATAGGAGGGATAGGCCTTACTTTTATTGAGACATCATTTTTTTGTGCCATATGGGCTCATTTTTGATAGCCTGATGGGCCTTTTTGTACTTATTGACATACATGTACAGTGATCTAATTATTTTGTACTATGGCAGTTACCCAATGATGATATATATGAGAGGATGATTTTGATATAATGTGATGTGTACCATTTATTTATGCATTTATGGATGATTCTATTTCTATATGCTATGCAATGATGTTTATGATGTGATGATGTGATGGATGTATTTCTTTTTGATGATGTATTCATTATGACTAGATCTTATATTATGCTATTTATTTATGATATGCAGATGGATTTATATGATATGAATGGATGATGGTGTATGTCTATATGATGATCTATTTATGTTGATGCAAATGATATGTGGACCATGCTTATAAAATGATTATGGATGGATGTATGCTCTGCATGTAATGGGTTTTTTACGTTCCTATTTATGCTTATAATGATGTGGAATGATGTATGTAATGAAATGTAATGATTGCGATGTTTTTTTATGAAGTGTTCTATATGATATGGATGACTAATGGATGATATAATGCGGTGTAAATGCAATGGTTGTGTTTTATATGTATGTATTGATGGTGCAAATGAGATGGTTCTAAAATGCTTAGAATAACAAATATATTATCCTAAACATGTTCAAATGATAATGTAATGTATGTGATGCATTTACTGTGACATGATGTAATGTATGAAATGATATGTTAATGCAAAGTGGTATGATGATGTTTAATGCAAAATGAACATAATGTGGGAGACAACTTTATGATGTTTCTATGTAATGGATTATCTATAATGCTCATGTACCTATTATGTCTAATTATGCAGTAGGTGGTAATGTGAAATGATTATGAAATTTTTATGCACATGATTTATTATGCAATGATTTATGTGATGAATGCAATGTGATGAAAAAAGTGGATGCAATGTAATGAGAAAGAGATGTGCTTATCTATGGAAAATACTTATAATGACATGTTTATATGATGATGGAAATGCAATGTATGTGTTCCTATATGATCTGTTGATGCAATATGCTAATGATTTGTGGATATAGGATCGATGACGACAACGACGATGATGATGATCAACTGTCATAGTACCTTGTTAGTATGATGAGCAAGAAGAAATGAAAGAGAAGAAGTCATTTCAACAAGACATAAGATGATGAATATGCAAATGATGATGATTTCTTGCCGAGGAGTTTGGATTTTCAAAGGGTCAATTTCCGTATGTTTGATAACACACGTGGTATGATGCATCAAGGTATAGAGAACCAGGATGGCGTTGTACCTAGTGTGATGGACTTTGACTTGACAAACAGATAGGAGTATTCTTGTTCAAACCTAACATATGAAAACCTTGCTAGGATGTATTTTAGAAGTTTCAAACACCTCAGACCAAAACACGAAAAGGTATAACCTATCAATGCAATAGTCAACAAGTTTCCCACAACACCCTCCATACATATCTAACAAAGCAAGTATTCGCCAAGGTTATATTACAAGAACGTCCAACAAGCACAATAGATAAAAAATAATGATCCTTGCCCCATTCATATTTCTCTAGATCATTTGTTCGGATATCATCGAGAGGTCCTTGGAATGAGCACAATAAGATAAGTCAAAAAGACAAAGATAAATTAAACAAACAAGTTGATGCTCTTCAATACCGCTAACCAAAAGGGGATGTGTTTTCAAGGATAAGAACCAAAACTATTGCCAAAAGATAATGCCCATTGTAGGAAGGATACATCCTAGGACATGTTAGTGGATGGTGGCATGTCATTTCGTTTATCCAAAGTGCTCTTTCAAATGATTGATATGGGACCAATTGGATGATGGGCTATCGACATAAAAAGTTGACCAACTTGCCTATGTACTGTCTTAGACCTGAAACTTGACGCTTTGAGTTTTTACTTTTGACTTGCTAGACTTGTTTCTGATTGTTTCACCAAAGGTTTAGGATGACGATTTTTTATTATGAGTGATGTTATCATAGGTGCAAGCAAGATGAGACAAATGGATTTTTTCAAATATTTGGATGTTTTTGGAGTTTTGCGATATTTTGAGGCTGTTTTTGGTATTTTTCAAGATTTTGCAAATGTTTTGATTTTCCAATTTTTGAATGTTTTGGGATTTTCTGAGATTTTGACCAAGAGACTAACCTAAGGACCTATCCTAGGGGCCTTGGGGGCTGATCAACAGATTAGCCTTGCCTACATTATACACACAGAGACCACGTAGTTCGACGATGACTTGACCGATTTACAGATGATGATATACATGATGAAATGTCAGTTTATTATGATAGACTCCTAAAGGACTGACCTAAGTGTCTCGGGGGATGATCAAAGATCAACCTTGCCTACGTTCAAGGCTCATAGACCTAGTTCGACTGACGTCTTGATTGATTTATAGATGATGATACATGATGAAATGTTAGTTTATTATGACGATGCCCTAAAGGACTGACCTAAGTGTCTCGGGGGATGATCAAAGATCAACCTTGCCTACGTTCAAGGCTCAAAGACCCGTAGTTCGACAAGACGACTTTTTTTTTACTTTTTGAATGACTTTTTAAACCTGTTTTGGGATTTTTATATGTTTTGATGTTTTTCTGGATTTTGTGTTTTTTCGATGTTTTTGGATTTTCTGATATTTTAATGTTTTTGGATTTTCTAATGTTTTGATGTTTTTGGATTTTCTAATTTTAGGACCTCAAGAATATACATGAATCTGATTCTATGATAACATGCTCCCAACATGATGCAATAGACTACTCTGATAAAGGCAAGAAAAACTGACCTTGGGGATGGGCCGAGCAGTACTCGGAGGGATCATGATATGAACATAGGACCAAGCTATGGTGCGAATGCAGGTGGATGAGTGATGGATGGAGATCTCAATGTGATGGATGATGGAAATGTAATGGATGGATAATGCAGAACAAGCCATGAAGATCCTAGTGGATGGAAAGTGCTTATTTACGCAAGGCACCTGTTTGCCAGGTTTTCACCAAGGTACTTGTCCAAAATGCCACCGAAGTGGTTTTCACTAGAGGATGATTTTTCTTTTTACTATTTTTTATCCTTTTTCTAATTTTTTTGGATATTTTTCTTTTTCTTTTTTTTGTCACCAAGACCCCTGTTTGCCAGGTTTTCACCAAGGTAACCATTTTTTCAGGACATTTTCTGATTTTTTGTTTTTTGGTTCTATACCTTGAAAGATTAGGCATAAAACTTTTTGAGATGAGAGCTATTCATGGGATCTTGCAGAGGTTCCCCTTTGGGTGTTGATAACTGATATGCCCCTAACTTATAACTTGTTGTGATAACGAATGGTCCCAACTAATTAGGTTCAAATTTTCCTTTGCTATTTGGATTTGGGACATTCTTCTGATTCTCCTTTAATACCAGTTTTTTGACTTGGAAAGTCCTGCTTCTGATTTTCTTATTATAGCTCCTTTTGAGTCTATTCTGATAGACATGCAAATGATTTAAAGTGTCTATACGTCACTCATCCAGTAGCTACAGCTTATTCAGTCTTGATACTTTGTACTCTTCATCTGTGATGAAGTTTTGTAGTGATATCCTGAGTGATGGGAGCTTGATCTTAATGGGGAGTACTGCTTCTGATCCATAGACCAGGAAGAAGGGGGTGGCGCCGGTGGGTGTGCAGATACTGGATCGATAGGCCTAGAGGGTAGGATTAAGCTGCAAATGCCAGTCACGACTTGCGTCATTGACTTTTTTCTTGAGGATTTTCAAAATGGTTTTGTTTGTAACTTCTGCTTGGCCATTTCCTTGGGGATACTATGGGGGAGAAGTGATGTTGGATTTTAAATTTTTCGTATAAGTTGCGAACCTCCTAATTTTTAAATGGTGTCCCATTGTCTGAGATAATGGCCTATGGAACACCATAGCGGAAAATGAGATAGTTCAGGATGAACTTTGATATCTGCTTCCTAGTTATATACATCATGGGTATGGCTTCCACCCACTTAGTAAAGTACTTCGTGGTGGTTATTATGAATTTGTGGCCATTAGATGAAGTGGGTGTGATTTTTCCAATGAGATCAAGTCCCCACTACGAAAAGGGCCATGGTGTGAGGATGGGATGAAGCTCTTGAGTTGGAGCATGGATGAGGTCCCCATGCTGCTGACATTGCAGACACCTTTTGACATAGTCATGTGCTTCTCTTTCCATTTTGGGCCAATAATACCCCATCCTCCTTCTAGTGCCAAATGTGCAAACCTCAATCCCAATACCTATAAAACAACATGAACAAACACATTAGAAGGTGAAATGCAAGCAAGAACAAGGATTCCACAAGAAATTCATTTGAATAGAAAAAGAGATAGAATATGAAATGAAGAACACAATGAGATTTAAAGGCATATCAAATCCTATTCTAAAGCCAACAAACTCTTAATCTCTTGAGGGAATTGGTGTCAATTTGATGTGAAAATTTTCTCTTTTCCCAACTCCAATGATGCAATGTTGATTTCATGAAGAGATTTGATCCACTTTGTTGATGCTTGATGAGTGCTCCAATAGAAAAATCTACATAACCTAGCTATGAACTCAATGGTGATGGATAGAATTTGCTAATGATTTGAGCATAGTAAGTTTACTCAAATTGTGGATCATAAAATGAGGAGATTAGCCTCTTGTTTATAGAATGCTAAGATGGATGAAAGTTCAAAATAGAGAAATGTGGGACTAAGAATTAGCCAATGGCAAAGTGACACTTGTCTACTCATGAATGGATGGAAGATGTGCAAGTTTTGAGGATTGTGCCAATAAATGCATATATATTTGAATTTTGAAATTATTGAAATGACATGTAAGAGGGAAGGGAGAATGCATTGAATGCCACTTGGCTCAAGGAAAAGGACTTGTAAGAGAGAGTAAATGTCTTGTTGGAAGGACTTATCCCACTTGGATTTTGAATTCAAACTAGGGGAATATTCCTTAAAAGATGCCTTGTTGAAGGAAAATAGAGATTTAATAAATCATTTATAAGTCTATTTTCATGTGAAAGTGGTAAAAGATGGAGGATGGGACATGAGGAGAAATTAAATTAATGCAGGTTGATTAATTTAATGAGGGGATTAAATGATGTGACCTATTTGACTTATTTAAGTTGTGGATTTATTTAAATCAAATATAAGAAGAATGTGATAAAGGATTAATTAAACAAGGATTTTGATTTATTTAATTAAAAGAGATGATGTTAGATTAAACTAAATAAGGTTTTAATTTATTTAATTTAATAGATAGACTTAAGATATTTAATCAAATAAAATTAATTATTTAATTAAATAGGATAATTAGATCAAAATGGTTAATTTAATTATCGAGAAAAATGTGACTTAATTAGATGACTAATTTATTTAATTAAGAGAGGAATATTGATGAATTTAATCAAATAAAGGTATTTAATTAAATTTTTAGATGGAAGGATGATTCAAGATGAAACGATGTTAGTGGTTAGGATCAGATGCACAATGTCAATCAATACATTTTACGTGTCTACAACTCCACTCAAATAATCTATAATGTCAATCCATCCTAAGCAAGGGAAATTTATACTTGATATTAATATTGTTTACCACTCGAGAGTCTATACACATCCTCCATTCTCCATCCTTCTTTGGTGCTAGTACTATAGGTACTACATATAGACTCAAAATCTCTTGAATTAATCCCTTCTACAACAACACTTGCACTTTCCTATTCAACTCTTCATTCTTTGCTAAATTCATTTGATGGGATGCCTTATTTGGCAGACTTTCTCTAGGAATCAAATCCATCTAATGGCTAATCTTCCTCACTAGAGGAAAACCTTCAAGTACATTATTAGAAACAATATCCTAAAACTCATTCAACAAATCCAAAACCTCTATCGGTACCTCATTAATATGTTCTTTATCAACTATAGGGATTAATGAAAAACACATATGATCATGCCTCATACCTTCCAGTAACTTTTTCCCATCAACCAAAGAGATTCTTGCATTACTGCATACCTTTTCCTCTACCTCTTTCAAGGGCTTCAACTTATGAAAAGCTCCATCCTTTGTCAAAGAATAGGTGTTGGCATGCCCATCATGTATTTCTCACAGATCAAATTTCCATGGTCTACCTAAAAACATATGTACAACATCCATAGGTGTAATATCACATAATACCTCATCATGGTAATTTCCAATCTTGAACTTTACTAGACATTGTTCATTTACCAAAGCTTTATGGTCCTGCAACTAAGCAATCTAGTATGGATTTGTATTCCTTCTTCTCTCCAACTATAACTTACTAACCATCTCTTCGGCAACAAGGTTACTAGTACTATCTCCATCAATAATAACATTGCAAACTTTAACTTCACACATACATCTGGTTTAAAACAAATTATTCCTTTAAGTTCATTCTTTCTCCTCATTCAGTAAGGCTCTTCTAATAACAAGAACCTCTCCTCTTTCTACATCCTTAGAATGTGAAGACTCAACATCTTCATCTACCTGTACAACTTGTGCATTACCATTAGGTTTTCTATTTGTATTTCCTTGATTTTGAGGACACTCATAGGCTTTATGTCCTTCTTCTCCATCTTGGAAATTATAGGTTCCATGAAAGCATTCTCTTCCCAATCCTCATTCAAATATTCCTCTTGCTCTTTGGTCTCCACTATTTTGATCACAAGGATAGTAGGTGTTATCTCCTTTCTAGTTTTTCTTACTACTGGATCTTTAACCCTTCTTTTGATCTTTATTTCAACCTCCATATGACCATCCAATAGTCTGTCCACCATGACTCCCACCTCATTTCTTGCATTTAAACCTTCTATTCAACTATTCTTCTACCTTCAAAGAAAACCGATATTCATCTTCAATGGTAGACATTCTTACAGGCACAACACTTCTTGAATAATCAACATCAACCTATTTATGTAACAAGAAACATTTTCCTTTTTTTCCTCAAAATGGAGAAACATTTTCCTTTTTTTCCTCAAAATGGAATGTTCTAATTAGGACACCATAGAGTTCTTTTGTATACTCCTTGACAAATTTTCTTGCTTGTTTCAACCCTCACATCTTCTTCAACAAATCTAGCTCATAGTCCACATGAATGAACTATCTTCTTAATTTTTCCACCATCTGGTCTCATTTGATGATTTTCTCTTTTCCTCTTCAATTTCTTTCTATTTGTACCTCTTTCCACCAAATATTTGCATGACCTTTTAGCTTGGTCTTTGTAAATTTTACCCTCTCAGGGTCTTCCACCTCCTCAAACTCAAAGTACTCCAACATATTGTTGAACCAATCAATCAAATCTTCTAGGTTTAGATTTCTAGAAAATGTAGAAACATTGATCTTTGTCCTTTTCCCAATCTTAGAGATGGCCTTAAATAATCTGACTTTCTCTAGATCTACTGCATCTAGTTCTTCTTTGAATTGTTCCTATTTTTTAAATTCATCTCCCCTTCTTGGCTCAAACCCTCGATGTAGCTTCTCCTAAAGTGCTAGAACTTGTCTTTGTAGGGCTCTAAAACCTTCTCTTCATGCAATAACATTTCTTTCACCACAACGGTTTCTTTACATAGGCATTCTATTCAGTTTTCTTAGAAACCCATAACCTCAATTCCTAGTGCAAACTGCCTGATGTTTGGCAATCTATTTACACAATCAGGAAAAATTGCTCTGATACCACTTCAAAAGGGTGACACCGATCGAAACCCTCACAAATGACAACAATAGATATCATTACAGAAGATGTGAGATAGAAAATAACTCACTTTCAATTATTTTCAGAAAATGAAATTACAAATTCAGAACTCACAATGCTACAACCTCATAGGATTGATTCATTACAACAAAATCAACTTTGAAAGAAAAACATATTATTCAAAGCCTTAATATGAACTAATGGAGCCACCTCCTACCACCTCCAATTAACCCTTTTATTTCACCCAAAAACTACCCTAGAATGTTCTAGAAACTTTAACTTTTCCTTTTGTTTTGGAACCAAAAGTCTCACCATTTTATTTCTTGCCTAGGAAGATATTTTAATGAAATTCACTTTTTAGTGGAGCAGCTTCATGGGGCCATTAATTTTGATCTAGGTATCTAATTTGCTATTATAATATATCATTGGAAAGATCTTTAAGAGATGTACACCATTGAAACTATTAGAGATCGTTTCATCCATTTTTTGATCTATTTTGAGGCTTCTAATGTTTTCATATTTGAATTTGAGGTTGCGTTAGAGTAATTTCTTGAGTTGGAAACTTAAATATCTCCCAAACCGTATAGGGTATTGAGACTATTCTTCCACCATTGAATTTTTTTTTCAATTCTGCTCCTTGGGGTAAATTTTTAGGTCCATATGAGGCCAATGAGGTTGACTTACTAAAAAAAGTAAATGACCGTTTTTTGCCTTTTCTAACTTCTGACTATCTCACACCTCTTAAGTGTCATCATGGGACTCAAAAAGACTAAAGAAAATAAGGAAAAAAACATTTTTTTGGGTGATGCAAGAATGCCCCTACACTAGTAGATGCTCCTACATCAAAGTCGCTTCATGCTTTAGAGCTAGTGGTAGATGATGCAAGAGATTGTCAGGTAGCATTAGCTTGCCAAAATGCTAAGGTTTTGTGGCCCATGCTTTTAGCTAGAAGTATCATGGGGAATGGTGGATTGATTGATGGTGATCAAACAGTGCTTGAGGTAGAGTTTTGTGGGACCAAATTAAGTAAAAGGAAACAAAGGAAGGTGATATCACACTAATAGGTGACAATAAATGATTGCATTAACCAGGGCTATCAATGATGAACTTAATCAATGGTGGTGACTGAGTTGATGATCACCAAACAAAGGAACTCCATTGGGGAGAAAGATGAATATCAACGAAACAAAATGATTCATCCATTCGACAATGAAGGTACTTCATTGGAGAGAAAGGTAAATATTGGCAGCACCAAAATGTTAGTCCCTTCAACACGACGATGACAGATTAATCAATGGTGTTGATTCAACTATGATGATCAGATAGTGCACAGTGTATTTTGGTGGGACTCGATAGGAAGATGGAGTTAGTGGATGGTGACATGTGATGATAGATGGTAGAGGATGATTGCTCAGTATAACAATTCCCATCATTATTGTGAATTATGTGGCAATGATGTGGATGAAAAATGGTGATAACCCACTAGCTTGCTAAGAATCAGTGGAACCATTGTTAGAGCTCATGGGACAGTGGGCTTTGGATGTGTGTCTTGGTGTACCCCGTCTATGGCAAGCAGTGTTTAAAGGAGATTGATGGTGGAGATCAAAAGGAAAAGGTCTAATGGTAATTGCTAGTTAGTAAAGATCAATGAAACACAATTAAATAAGATTGATCTAATGATCATGTTTTAAAGATGCTACTTGATGAACATAGAGCTAGAGGATCATGGTGAAAAGAGACATGATCAACAACCCAGATTCAAATATGAAGATCTCAAATGGATAAGTCTGTGTAAATGAGGGTTTTGACTGGTAACTGACTATATGATTAGATTCAATTACTCAAACCACATCAGCTACCAATTTTTTTGGTGATAAGATAAATAGTCGATGATACAGATATGTAGGTGGCGACAAGGTAAAAGCACAAAGCTATGTCACACTTTATAAAGGAAATGACCAACACTGATCCAACTTTTAAACTTGAATCCCTAAAAAGTGGCATACATGTTTTGAATTTTGAAATGATGTAAACTAGTAAAATATGTATTTAAAAAAAAAAAATAAAAAAAATTAAACTAGTTGCTGATAAAGTACTGAAAAATGAAGTTGCATGAGACGTCAAACTTTTTATAGTAAATTTTAGTTTTTTTTCTTTCAAATTTTTTGTGTGTATTTATAGATTGAAACTCTAGTGCATGGATTTTTTTTTCCAATTTTGATAAATATATATTTTTAAATAAATATTAAAATGTGCATGAATTAAAAAATAGATGTTTCTATCAGACATCAACTTTCATATTAAATATTTATCTAAAATGGAAAAACAAATTACACCATCTTGAAATAGATTCTTTTATCTAGCGCATCATATTTTTTTCAATTTTTTTAATAAGTTTTAGTATTTTTCCTTGGTATGGTAATCAACCTAATATTTTGTGCTAATAAACTACTTTTAGTAAAAATAAAAAAATAAAATATAAATAATAACTAAACTATTAAAATAAATATATTTTTGAAAACTACACTTATGGATCTACAAAAGGGTATTTTTATAATTTAAAAAAAAATGTTACATTAGTAGGAGTTATTGAAACTTCAAGTTTTTCAAATACATTTTTTTTTGGTAAATTGGACTCAAATTGGTGCTCCATAATTTTTAGCCAACAATTTTAGTTGAGAAAGTTGTGGAAGTATCTAAGTTAGCTAGAATGAATCTTACTAGATCATATGTTTGACCAAAATTGATTTTTAGTTAGAAATACTTAAATTAAGTTGTGTTGATAAGTTGGTTGAAAGTGTGACACATATTTGTGCTTTTACCCGAAATACGATTCTGATGAAATATAGGGAGTATAAATTACATGACCTACCTAATCCAGTGACTATCTATTTGGTGATTTGATTCACTAGGTGGTGACATAGCTTGGAACAGAGATGGAGATTAGGATCAAATCGAATGAATAAAATAATATATTAAATGCACATTTTCCCTTAGGGTTTTAGATTGAGCCACATTTAGAAAATGCACTACATCTAAATTTAATGGTTGTGAGGCTTGATGAAGAGGTATGGCATTGAGTAAGATATATGGTAAACCCTAATAGGTGTTTTTAGAAGAGCTAGATGGTCATGTAAGGCTCGAGATGAATAGGAAGTTGTTAGAAGAATGAAGAAGAACATATTATTATACAACTTTTGTATTATCATTGATGTCACCATATTATATGAGTTGCAACTACAAGGTTAAGTTATAGGTTGATCAGGTATTCTGAATCGGTATATGAACCAGTATGTAGTTATTATTCTTCAGTATTTTGGTCTACAACCCTCCATTGATGATTATCATTGCTTGTGGTTTTGGGAAATGGTTTATGGATGTTGGAAGCTTGTAAGTTCAGAATCTCACATGTTTAGGTGCTTGTATGGTGAGTTGGCATCATTTTGTTTTTGCATTTTGTTGTTAGGTCTATCTCTGGCTAACCTAATGTATAATTGATATTGTAATGGATTAATTTAGTGGTGTGGATGTATTTGTGACCTATCTTAGGTCCATGTTGACATGTTGTAGTGTGCTACATGCTTGGAATATTTTTGGAAAGGTTTTGTACAAGGTTGAAGCCGGTAGTCAATTTTTTTTGTGAATAAGGGTTACATCTAATTAGGCTAACCTAATTGATCCTTGCAGATGAATCAACTATATATATTGGATATTTTTGATATTTTTGGTACAAAGAATGAAGTGAAGAGTGAAATATAAACAAGTATTTGAAGATGTTGACATTTTTTAAGTCAGTTTATTAAGCATAAAAGGAACTAAATCAACACTTATTAGGTGTAACTTTATCAGTTCATTTTTTGGATGTAAGCCATTTTGTTATTGTATCTTTTGGAGGAAGTGAGCCTCCCATTTTGGATAGTGAGTCCTAGCAGTGAGCCAACATTTGTAATATCTTACAACCAGTTATACTATATTGTGAGCTAACCCTCATAGTGGTTTTTTCCCATTTTGGGTTTTCCACGTAAAAATCTTGGTGTTCATGTGTTGTGTGCTTTTATGTTCTATTAATGCTCTTGCTTATCTTTACTATTATATGCATTGGAGTAATTGGATGGTGTTTATTTAAGAAGTTTAAGAAGACATTGATTCACCCCCCTCTTAGTATCTTGGGTATTCAACAATTGGTATTAGAGCTTGGTTCCTCCAAAGAATCCTAACAACTTGAGGAAGATCTTGAAGATTGAACAAATGGATGATAAAGAAGAACTCTGGACTGCTCTTGAAGATCTTGATAAGGCTAAAAATGAAAATAGAGATTTGAAAGAAAATATTGATATGGAAAATGAATGCATTCAGAAATTGAAAGAGAAATTGAAGAAATTCAAAGAAAGACATAGAGAAGTGAGTGAGCAATTAAAACAAGCTAATAAAGAAGTTATTGAATTTAAGGTGCAAGTGGAGGAAAATAAGAGAATTGAATATTTTCTAAATACTATGGTGCAATGCAATATTGATGAATGCACAAGGCTTGAACAAGAAGTGGTGAATCTAAAAATAGATCTGGAGAAAGAAAAAATATATAAAGATAAGTTCAAAAAAAGCTCCACCAAGCTTGATGAGTTGATTGTAGGGTAGAAACCTTCTAAAGACAAAGGTGGTTTAGGAATAAAATCCAGTGAAAGCTCAAAGGCTATGCAAAACTCGAGATAAAGGGAAGCAGAAAAGAAATCCCAAAAAATTTGCTAGGAGATCGCCTATTAGACAACCAAATGCTTAAAAGTACCCATGATATTTCAATGGTGTTTCTATTCATGCAATGAATTTGGTCACAAGGAAATAGAGTGTAGTAGTAGAATAAACCAGTTTGTTGGATCCTTCTCTAAACAATGTTTTGCATGCAAGAAAGTAGGACATAGAGCTAGTGAATGCATAACTTAGATGATGAATTAGTTTAATGGAGATAAAATGATTCAAGCTTTTGTTGGCTACTGCTATACATGTAATAAGTTTGGACACAAAGAAAATCAGTGTAGATCAAGGGTTAATGGAGGTCAAACAAATTAGAAAAATGTTGTCTGCTACAACTGCAACAAACTTGCACACATTTCAAAAGTATGTAGAAGTAAAAAGTGAAATCATTCTAATCCAGCAAAGAAGAATGAACCAGTGAAGAAAATTGACAAGAATGAAGTTAAGCAAGAAATGAACACGATATGGAAGAAGAAAGAAGATCTAGAAACATCAAGTGTGTTTGTGCCCTCATTTGGTGCAGACAATTCCTTTGGCAATTAGACCCAACATGGTCTTAGAGGGAGCATTAACAAAAAATTGCTTGAACCACCTAGATATTTGGCGTGTCAGTTGTTTGCATGAGGATATGTTGTAAGGAATGGATAAATAGAGGGTATGCAAAAGCATTCAGAAGAAAAAGTGGAGGCATGTGCATTTGCAGAGAAAATTAGGGTATTTTAGTGCAATGAAGAAAGGTTTTTATTAGGTTTTTGAAATTTGCCACATTTAATGCAAATTAGGGTAGATTGTTGATTTATAAAGTGATTTTGTAAGGAATTTCAATCACTCATGCATTTGGAGAAATTGGAGAGCAATTTGGAGCATTCTTGAGGCAATTTGAAGTGTGAGTTGTGCAAACCTTAGTTCCAGTTTTCATGAAGGAAAAAGGTATTTTACTCTTCTGTGTTGTTGTGGGTTTGTGTGAATAATCTTTTATAAATTATTTGAGCTTTATTTATGGAGAAATCGAAACCCTTGTAGTCATAAAGGTGTCAAAAAGACCTAGACTGTCCTATAAGAAATACTCTATGAAGGTTTTCGAAGACAACCCCTTTGGAACCTTCTCATTGATTCCTCATGGTGTTATGCCTACCAAAGACCCTAGGATGTATATTCAAGTTAAGATTGAGGAATATAATGACAAAAAATTGATAGACATATAGCAGAATGAGCTCATCAGGGATGATTTCTTGGTAAAACCCAAGTATTCAAATATTGTTGCGAAGAAATTTGATCAATGGAATTACTTTCCTAACTTCAGCTCCACTGTTTATGATAAGTTTTAGTGGACTGAAAGACCTCACCTTATAAGTAAGGAAGTGATTAAGGCAGTTACGAAAATCTGTGACACTGGACTGGTACCAGTGTTGAAATCTATGAAGAATGAAGTGGTGATGAAAGTCACTGGAGCTACATTTGACAAAAGGGCTCTTGCTACAAAGCCTATTACCAATCCTTCTATGAATTATGCAGCTATAATGGTTGGACACAATATCTACTTCAATAATAGGGAGAATTATGTGTCTGCTACTATAATATACACCGATTATGACATGGTAGCTAATGGTACAAATTATTATTTGTGTGAACTTCTCTGACAATAGTTTTTTGAGAACTTGAAGATGTCAAGGGAGAAGAAATATGCTTTTAAGTTTGGTTCTTTTATTGTTTTTTTGTTGTTCTACTTTCTTAGAAGACTTCACAGAAGAGATGATGTGATGATTTGGGACAAATCTAGATTGGTTGCACATAAAATATTTTATTATATGTATAGTTTGGGTGATTTGAAGAGTTGAGATAATGCTTTGACAACATTCTCTACTATGTTCAAGAGCAACATGAATGAAAGAGAAAGGATCCCAAAGAAAGTTGTTGAAAAGTATAATAATGATATCATATTTCATGTATCCTCTGATGAATGCATGATTGAAGCTATTGAACCCCAAATTGTATGGATTAAACCATTAGGTTATGAGGTTACAAAGAATGAAGCTGAAGGTTATGTGCAAGTTTTGTTGAAGATTCCTAAAGATACCAATGAACCTAGAGCTGGAACTTATGTAGAAAAATATATGGAAGTTCACTTGGAGCATAGAAATCTAGTGATAAGAAAGAAGGTAGATGAAATGCTTAGAAATTCTGGCTTCACTAATTAATAAATTGCACAAGGTAGTTCCATGGGAGAGAAAATGACTAGAGAATCAACAAGACCAAGGAGATCTGACATGACTACTCCTTCAAAACCATCTGTAGCCCCTATAGTGAAAGTAGAACCCAGTGCTTTTGGTAAAGGTAAAGGCTCAGCTCCTTCCAGACCTAATACAAGATCTGGTAAAAGGAAAGAGAATCCTCTAATGGCACCAATAAAGAGGGGAAAGAAAGAAAAGGCTACAAGGGGAAAGAACCTTAGCATCACTGAAGAACAAGAGGAAGAAGAGGAAGACCTTGTAGAAAAATTTGTAACAAAGAAGAAAGGAAGTGTGTCCTCTGGTGAAGGTGCTTCACATGAAGCTAGTGTTGGAAGTAAAAGATATCATCTTGTGTCATCCTTTGAAGAAGATGAAGAACAGGGTTTTGGTGTTCATGTGCAAACCAAACTAGAATCAAAGAAGGAAAAAGTGTCAGAAGAGGTATCCTGGACCAAGAAGAACAAAAGGTCAGTCTAGTAAGACCTAGTTCCCTTCTTATATTGGAGGATTTGGTAAATAGCTTGATACATTTTGAAGATATGTTGTAGCCTACTGCAAAAAATTATGATCAAGTAGGTAGAGAGGAAGAAAAACATTAATTTTTGCTATTATTCAATATGTGATCACTTTGGAAGTCAGTTGGGATTATGTGAAGAACAATGTGTCAAAGAAAATATGGGAATCCCTAATGAAAAGGAGATCAGAGGATGTTGAATTTGAAGAGAGGATAAGAAATGATGCTTTTGAGAAAATTGGGTCCTCTCTGACCCCAAATGATTTGGAAACCTTGAAGAAGGTATGTTCAAAGATGTTCTGGATCAAGAAAAGAGTAAACACTCTGATGACAAAGGATAACAAGTGGATAAAGAAAATAAGGAAAGAGACTGTAGAAGCCATCAGGAGTATGGCTGAGAAATATGGTATGTTTGGTGCACTTCCATTCGGTTTTGCACCTAATTCAGGAAAAGAAGTTTTTGTAGAGGTTAACGAAGACATTCCTTTAGGTACAAGTGATACAAGAACTCCTCTAGAAACAAATGATATAGATATCCCTCCAGATATAGGTGTTACAAATGATCCTTCAAAGATGGAGAAATAGAATGAGGGAGAACCTAAACAAGAGAAGCATTATGTTGTCCCTCTTAAGCATGATGAAGGTGAAAAAGATAAAGTTGAAGGAGAAGAAGACAAAGACAAAGTTGAAAAAGAAGATGATGACAAATAAGAAGAAAAAAAGTAGAAGAAGAACAAAAAATAGAGGAACAGGAAGAAGGTAGAGGAAAAAGAAAGAGTAGAGGAAGAAGAAGGAAATGGGGAATCTATCGGGAATAATGAAGAAGATCAAAGGCAGGTTGTAGAATCTCAAAGGCCCTCTAAAGAATCCTCCTTCAATGATGATTTTTTGAAAGGCTTGCTATCCAAGAAAATTAGGTTCTAGCTGGTTATTCCTTCAAAACTTCTACAACTTCCCATGATTCACGATAGTGTGGACTTGGATAAGATTTCTCTTGTTCATAAGTTGGTGTTAGGGGATGCATTGCATGCATCCAAAAGAAGATAAATTCTAGAAACACATTAGAAGGGAACAAAGCTTATTGATGATGCTATCAAAGCTTTGCGGGAGGCCACCCCCAGTACATCAATGGATACATCTCACTCTGGTAGAGAATTTGAAACTTTTATTGGACTCCTTTAAGGAGCATACCTCTAGAATTGGTGAGAATACAAGGAAAGAGATTGAAGAGAAATTGGCTGAGAAAAGGATTTTGGCACTTGATAATAAGTTTTCTCTGGCACACACCAATATTGAAAAGAATCTGGAAGTTATGTAGGCTTGTGAGTCTGAAGCAAATATTGTATTCACTTATTGCATAAAGTGGTTGGATGCCACTCAAAACATTAAAGATCTCATGGAATCCATTGAGTCCCAGTTGACTGCTATCTCGAGTACCTATAGTGCATCCAAAGATACAGACAAAATGACTTGGAATGCTAGCTCTTCTCACATAGATAAATTATTTATTCTTTAGAAGCAGAAGGAAGATATCATCAAAATATTTGGTCAGCTAGGTGACCTTGTAAGAATGGAGTATACTCTTATTGCCAATGCCTTGGAAAATGTAGAAAAATTAGAGAATATCAATTTCACTCCAAGTTCTCTAGATGATGTAGAAGAAATTATGGTGGAATTGGAATCTCGAAAAAAAAAATTGAAACTACTAAGAAGAGTTAGGAGAATGGTAAGACTATTAATATGCAAGACAACTGAGAGGGGGGTGAATCAATTGTCACAAAATTCCAACTTAAAACTTCAACACAAAGCAATTTTGTTGGAAATATGTGCCTCAAACATCACAGGCTAAAACCTCTACTGGAGCAAAGTCGGTATGACATCTATCATGTATGGCTGACTAGCAGATTGGTAACATCATGGTTTGTACAGGTCGTTGTGACCTTGTTTCTATCTTGCCGAATGCTTTCACTGTGGAGCTATCACTGTGACAAGGAGTGTTTGGTATGACCTCTTAGCGCTCGGGAGACATCTGGCCGACAGGCCATTCAATCGGGCGTCGGGAAGACTCATAGTGACCAGGGGCTTCAGAGTGATTTCAACACTTGGGGACAAGTCCCAGCGAACAGTGAATGTCTTGCTGACAAGAATACATATGATGTCTTCACGATAACATAAAGATCTTGGTGAGAGGTCTTAGTGATAGATGAAAGTCATGCCGACGGGGACATACTCAGGAGTCATCGATGTAACACTAAGGTTTCATTATGAAGTCTGGGCGATGTGCAAATGTCTCACCGACGGAGGCTCTAGTGTTGGCTATCGGGGTAACTCAAAGGTCCTAGGAAGACATCTCAGTGAACGCTGAAGGTCTCACTAATAGAAACACCTTTTGGGAACTTCGGTATAACTCTTGGCGATGGATGAACACTTCGGGGTAAGTCTTGGAGTTCGGTATGTTCTCTTAGCAATAGACAAGAGTCTTGCCAACTTTTTCTTGATGCTTAGTATGTCTAGGGGTTTCAGAGTAATTTTGATGACTCGATATATGGTCTTAGTGAAAGACGATTGTCTAGCCGATAAGAACACTAGTATCGATATAACATATGGAACTCGGTATGATCTCCTGGTGACATAAGGAAGTCTTAGCGATAGTCGACTGATTTTGGCATAACACTGAAAGCTTGATGGAACATCTTGGTGATAATAGTGACTCTTCGCAACATCGATATGAGGGTTTTGTGGCATCGGCGAGACACTGTTAGTGTCTCACTGAGATGCCGATACAGTGCGAATTCTGTTGACCGAGTGAGACCATCTGATGTGGCTCATTTTTGACCAATAGGAGAAGCTGAATCTAAAAAGTTGGAAGATTTTTCATTGCAACGGTTTTGTGATAGACAGAGATCGACATGGATATACTTGGTGATTGCAAATTGTAATCGATTGGTTTGAAGGTTGGTTGCATCAATGGATTTGTTGAGTGATTGAATCAGTAATTGAATTCTATTCTGTGTAGACTGTAACTTGAGGGTTCCTGTATAAGTTTGTTCATGGTGAATGCTGCTATAAACAGACACCAGAAAGATAAGTCTGTCATTTGTATGTAATCTCCATTATTGTAGTACAAAGTGATTTCTCTTGGTGTGGTGGGTTTTTCTCCCATAAGGGTTTTCCCACATATATCTGGTGTTCTTGTGTGATTGTCAAATGCTCTATTTCTGTTATCTGCTTCATAGTGCATCTTAATTGGACTGTAATTGTAAATTTTAAAGTGTATCTACATTCTTTCCTAAGGTATTGATGTTAGGAGAATTTTTTTCCACATCTAATTTTCCTTACAAGTGGTATCAGAGCCTGGCCAGCTGTGTTATCCTTGTGGGTACGTTGGGTTCTTTTGAGTCAATTTTGTTTAGTGAGAGTCTTGTAGAGTTTGTTATTTATGATTACAGATTGAGATGGCTAGTACATCTGGTAAGATTGAAATAGAGAAGTTCAACGGCAGTAACTTTGAGTTGTGGAAACTCAAGATGGAGGATCTTCTAGTTGATCGAAATCTTTGGATTGTTGTGTCTGGAACTAAACCTACAGGAATGAAGCAAGAAGATTGGGACCTTGTAGATAGAAATTCGAAGGGGTTGATAAGGCTCTATTTGGTAGACTCCATTCTTTTGAATGTACATGAAGAGAAGACTGCATCTACCTTGTGGAATAGACTGGCATCTATTTATCAGGGGAAATCCTTGGTGAATAAACCGTTCTTGAGGAAGAAGCTGTATAATTTGAGAATGCAGGAAGGAGGGTCTATAGCTGATCATTTGAATGCATTTAACATGTTGCTTGCTCAATTGACATATGTTGGTGTAAAGACTGAAGAAGAGGATTGCTGTATGCTTATGTTGTGTTCTTTTCCAGACTCATGGGATCATCTGGTGATGGCTATTGGGAGTACAACATTGAATTTCAAGATGGAAGATGTTGTTGCATCTTTTCTGTCAAAAGAGATGAGAAGGAAACCTTCTGAGATGGTGAAGGAAGCTCTTGCTATCGGAGGAAGACTGAAAGGGAAAGGCAAGAAGAAGGACAAGAAATCAAAATTGAAATCAGAGGGGAGATAAAAGTCTCCTAGCAAGAAGTCCAAGGTGAAGTGTTGGAACTGTGGGCAACCTAGTCATGTTCGAAAGGATTGTAAAGAGAAGAAGAAGAAGAAGAAGTATTCTTCTGACAATGAATCTTCTCACAGTGATGGTGACGCCTTCATTGCAGCCTTGGCTACACAGGAATCAGATGATGTCTGGTTGATTGATTCTGGAGCATCTTTCCACATGAATTCTCATAGAGAATGGTTCACGAAGTATGAAGAATACGATGGTGGAAAGGTGTACTTGGCAAGTGATTCAACTTTGGAAATTGTTGGTCATGGAAGAGTCATAATACAATTCCCTGATGGAAGAGTGAAGGGGATCAATGATGTTATGCACATACCAGGTCTGGCTCAAAATTTGTTGTCTGTCAGTAAGCTGAATGATATCGGAGTGCAAGTCACGTTCTCTGGAAATGGCTGCAAGATGACTAGACATTCAATGGTGCTGGCTAGAGGTGCTCGAATTGGTACCCTGTACAAGCTGGATGCACAGGCTGTTCAATGTAACAGTGTCTCTATAAAGTCACTGAAAGCTACTCATGGAGGTAAAGAGGGACATATCCCTAATTATGTAAACTCTATGGAAGTAAAACTTCCTATAGAGAAGACTATGCTTTGGCATCATAGGTTAGGCCACATAGGAGAAAAAGGTTTAAAAACCTTGAAGAACAAAAACTTGGTTGAGGAGATTGAGATTGTAATCTTGAATTTGAATTTTGTGAACACTGTATATATGGAAAATAGCATCGTGTTTCATTTTACTCCAGTCCACATAAATCTTCTAGTTTGCTAGATTATATTTGTTTGGATGTATTTGGTCTAGTAGATGTTCCTTATTTGTCTAAATCAAGATACTATGTGCCGTTCATTGATGATTATTCAAGAAGAGCATTTATTTATTTTCTGAAAAGTAAATCAAAAGGATTCATTCGGTTTAAAGAATTTAAAAATCTTGTTGAAAATCAGACTAGTAGAAAAATAAAATGCTTGAGGACTGATAATGGCAGTGAATTTTGTTCGGATGAATTTGAAAGATACTGTAAAGACCATGGAATTAAAAGACACAAGACTACACCTTATACTCCACAGCAGAATGTAGTTGCAGAAAGGTTCAATAGGACAATGATGGAGAGAGCACGAAGTATGCTCAGTAGTGCTGGCTTGGAGGAGAAATTATGGACTAAGGCTGTATCTACTGCATGTTATCTAATTAATCATTCTCCAAATTCTGCTCTTGTTGAGAAAACACCTTTGGAAGCGTGGTCTGGTAAGAAGCCCTCTCTTAGACATATTTGGGTCTTTGGCTATGAGGCATATGCATATGTGCTAGATGTGAAAAGATCTAAATTGGAGAACAAGGCTATCAAGTGTATTTTTATTGGCTATAGTGTTGTCATAAAAGGATACAAGCTTTGGAATCCTGAAATAGAGAAGGTTATATATAGCAAAAGTGTAATCTTTCGTGAGCTAAAACCTTCCACTTTGGATCTACAGTTAGAGACAAAGTCACAAAACAATAAGGATGTAGTTGAAATTCCTCCTACACCTGAGAAAGAGGAATTGGAAATTCAAAATGTACCTGAAATTGAGGAGAGCTTGAGTAGTTCTGAAAGTTAAGAAGAAGAACAACAACCTCAACCTCAGCCACTGAGGAGGTCAACCCAAGAAAGGAAACAACCAGATAGGTATCGGTTCTCATTGATTGATTCTACTTGTGCCTATGCTTTAATTTCTAGCACTAATGAGCCTAGGATTGTTAAAGAGGCATTTAAAATGTCTGATTCAGATTCTTGGTCGGAAGCGATGGAAGAAGAGATAACATCTTTAGAAAAGAATGAAACCTGGAGTCTGGTGCCCTTTCCTAAAGGTAGAAAGGTTGTTGGCTGCAAATGGGTATTTAAGAAAAAGATTGGTCTAGATGGCAGTGTAGAAAAGAACAAGGCAAGACTAGTTGCAAAGGGTTATTCCCAAGTCGAGGGAATTGATTATGGGGAGATTTTTTCTCCTGTAGCAAAGCTGACATCTATCACATTTCTTTTGTCACTTGCAGTTGCATATGACTTAGAAGTCAAACAGATGGATGTGAAGACAACATTTCTTCATGGTGATCTTGAAGAAGAAATCTATATGTCCCAGCCTGAGCACTTTGTTGAGAAAGGTAAAGAAAAACTGGTATACAAATTAAAGAAGTCTATGTATGGGTTAAAGCAGTCACCTAGAATGTGGTACCAAAAATTTGATACTTTTGTATTGTCTTTGGGATTTGTAAGATCAAAATTTGATCACTGCATATATTATAAAGCTGAAAGTGATCAAGTAGTTGTTATTGCTCTCTATGTTGATGATATGTTATTCATAGGAAATAGTAAGCTAATGATTTATGATCTTAAGTCTCAGTTGTTTGCTAAGTTCGAAATGAAGGATCTTGGTGCAGCAAGGTATATTCTGGGGATGGAGATAACCAGGACAGGAAGAATAGAAAGCTTTGGCTCAGTCAGAGTAAGTATGTCAAGACTATTCTTGAGAGATTTTGTATGAATGATTGCAAACAGCTAGTGGTTCCAGTCATGTGGGGAACGAAGCTATTTGTTGAGGACTGTCCAAAATCTCCTACTGAGATGGAGGACATGACCAGTGTACTATATGCTAGTGGAGTTGGCAGTCTCATGTATGCAATGGTCTATACAAGGCCAGACACTTCCCAAGCACTGGGAGTACTTAGTCAATTTATGGCTAATCCAGGAAGAACACATTAGGATGCTGTAAAGAGAGTTTTCAAATATTTGAAGGGCACTTCAAATTTTTCTTTGTGTTACCATGAGAACTTGGTTGAATCACAGAGGACTCTAAGTATTCGAGGCTATGTGTATTCTGATTGGGTAGGGGACATTGACAGCAGGAGATCCACCAGTGGATACATTTTCATGATGAATGGTGGTGCAGTGAGTTGGATGAGCAAGTGGCAGGCTGTAGTCGCTTTTTCCACTATAGAGGCTAAATACATGGTAGCTACTCATGCTTGTAAAGAAGATGTATGGTTGAAACATTTGTGTTGTAACATTGGTTTTGATGTAGGGGAAATAACAATTTTATGTGACAGTCAGAGTGCAATTTTTCTAGCAAAGAATCCAATTTTCCATGCTAGGATGAAACATATAGACATACAGTACCACTTTGTACGAGATATGGTGGAGGACGGAAAGGTCAGTTTGGAAAAAGTTGATACTCTAGAGAATGTTGCAAATTCATTGATGAAGCTAGTGAGCACAGACAAGTTTAGGTGGTGTGCCAATTCAATGGGCCTTAGTGCCCATGATTTTTAGTAAGTTATGTTATGCTTTGGAGGTGCCTGTGTGATCTTTGTCAAGTGCGAGATTGTTGGAAATATGTGCCTCAAACATCACAGACTGAAACCTCTACTGGAGCAAAGTCAGTATGACATCTATCATGTATGGCCAACTAGCAGATTGGTAACATTATGGTTTGTATAGGTTGATGTGACCTTGTTTCTATCTTGCCGAATGATTTCACTGTGGAGCTATCACTGTGACAAGGAGTGTTCGGTATGACCTCTTAGCACTCGGGAGACATTTGGCCGATAGGTCATTCAATCGGGCGTCGGGAAGACTCATAGCGACCGGGGGCTTCGGAGTGACTTCAACACTCAGGGAGAAGTCCCAGTGAATAGTGAATGTCTTGCCGACAGGAATACATATGATGTATTTGCGATAACATAAAGATCTTGGTGAGAGGTCTTAGCGATAGATGAAATTCATGCCGACAGGGACATACTTAGGAGTCATCGATGTAACACTAAGGTTTCGTTATGAAGTATGGACGATGTGCAAATGTCTCACCGATGGAGGCTCCAGTGTTGGCTATCGAGGTAACTCAAAGGTCCCGGGAAGACGTCTCAGTGAACGTTGAAGGTCCCTATTGTGCCCTTAGCACACACGCCCTATTCGGAACGGGGACCCTCTTTTCTTTCCCCTTGTTGGGTCTTTTGGGGCCACCTCGTTTTCCATGCCCCTCTTTTTTGATGTTTCGCATGGTCAATGTTGCTCCAAGGTTTCATCATAAGTCGATCGTGCCTCTGCTTTTGGTCTTTGCTGCCTTTCGGGGGTTCGGGGGTCCCTTTGGCATTTTGGCTTTGGAGCGGCCTTGGGCCCCCTCGGGCCCAGGTGTCCGGAGTGCTCCATTCGGGCTTCCCCTTTACATTTTCCGTCCTTTGCGGCATTCTCCGAATGTCTTTCTACCCCTCAGGGTCCGCCCTGCCGTCCGCCACCTGAGGCTTTCACAAATTTTTACGGCGGCGTCTGCTCCTTCGGAGCCCTGTCCCCAGAAGTCCGCTTCCAGACTTCCATCCTGGGATCGCTGTCCACGACGGCTAGCCTCTAGCAGCCTCCTGCTCCTCAGGCCCCACCTTGGTTTTTTCCGCCGATGGTTTATTTTGAGCACTCGCCATGAGACTTTCCGAGCTTGACTGTCCAGAGTTCCGTTCCCAGAACTTCGTGGCAGTTCCGCGGTCCTCGACGGCGGATTTCTACTGTCTCCCTGGGATCCGGGCTCCGAACCTTCCACCGCCGCCATCGCCCAATCAACGTGAAAATCACACGGCGGCCGCCACGCCACCTCTTTCCGGCCGCCGGGTCCCCGGGTCTCTGCCACTACTGCCGACCTAATTTGAATCCCACCAAATTTCTCGCGGTCGTACGAGCAATTAATACGAGTATTAATGGTGGTTGGGGTATAAAATACCCAACCTGCCAAAATCATTTTCACAAACAGGAATCAGAGCTAATTGAGAATTGATCATCTGGAGCCCGTAGCATTTGACAAGTACCGTGATCGTCAGCTTGAGCATCACTTCGATCAACGTCGGTGGATCCCATGCCTCACCACTTAGCATATTCGAGGTAGGCCACCCCCGTTTTCCCTCCCATCTTTTTCATAATTTTGAAGCATTTGATCAAATGAATCAATAAGTAGGATGGCATAAGATGGAAGAAAACCAAATTGCGTTCATAACCCACGTGTCCAAAATCATCAAAACCTAACAGAACGCCCTCGCCGTCGATTCAGGACCTCTCCCTGCCACGGCCATTCATCGCACAGGGCGAATGTCCCTCCTGGGTCCGAGGCCCATCTACGCCATCGAATTCAAACTCCCAAACCTCCTGGCGGAATTCCCCCCTCTCCGGGCCCGATCCGTCGGATCTTCCCCCTCAGATTTCCATTGGCCTTTCACTGCGCATTAACGACCTAGACTATCCTGCCTCCCGGATGGCCGGATCCCGACTTCGGCTCCACCACAGAAATTGCAACTTAGAAGCACGCCCTTTGGTTGTCCCAGGCCCAGAACCCCGAAGTTCCGTCTCTAGAGTTCTGCAAGTGATTTTCCTTCCGCGGCGGCGGATTTCATCTGGCGCCCCGACCTCCGGGCCTCGTCATTGCCTCAGCTCTTTGAACCCTTGGTAGGTTTCATCTGTCCTTGTTACCTTTGGGCTCCGGCCGGTGGGCTTCCCTGCCAGGTTTTTCGTGTGCTCGGCGTTGTTTTTTCGTGCCTCGGCCATCCGCTTTCTGGGTCCCGGCTCTTGAACTTCCATCTTCGGAAGTCCGACTCTCTCCTGCCAAATCTCCTCGCAGCTGTGGGAACCTTCGGGCCTGGTCGTCTAGAGTTCTGCTTCTGAAACTCCGTGATGGTTCTACCGTCCTCCACGGTGGACCCCTGTCGGCTTCCCGACCTTTGGGCCCCGAGCGTCTCCTTGCCGCCGCCGTCCAAAATTGCTAAAAATCTCGCGGAGGCCGGTGCGTCGCATCTCACCGGCCGCCAGGCCCCGCCACGCTAGAAGCCTCCAAGCTTGAACCATAATCTCATGCCAGCCGTCCTTTGGCCTCACGGACCCCAGCCCTCGGACTTCCACCGTGGGACTTCCTCAGCTGGATTTCTGCCTACTATTCGCCGTTGCCAACGGCCGCCTCTTAATTGCTTTCTAGCTTAAGACCTCTAATGCACCTTAGATCAACCCAAACAAGCTCAAATCCAAAATCTAACTTCGACCCATGTCCTAAATTGTGCTCTTCTCCATCGTGACCCTTTCGAAACATAAAAATTTGGCCAAGAGGGGTCTCCGGGAGCTTTCCATTGCATTTTCCCTTCCAGGCAGTATTCCTGCCAGGGAAGTCTGGCCCTCCGGGCCCGGATTGTCCAGATGCCCTGAAACGAAGGTCGATAACGTCTAAGGATAAAATTTATGATATACTTAATTGATTATTTCGATGTTATGCTTAAAATATGGACTAACATGAACGCTTTTGATATTTTTTTACATTGACTTTGCCCTTGTTTGCAGAATATATGGAGTCAGCTGCAGGAACTTCAGGGGCCTCCGCCAAAAAGGAAAAGGGAAAGAAATCAGGGAGGACCGCTCGGGGAAAAGAAGATAAAGATCAGATAAAGTTTCAGTTCCAGGGTGAGCCACTCTAGTCAAAGGTCTCGATGGACTGGAAGGAGATTTCAGATACCAACATCGACTAAGTGGACATAGATGAGTTCACTAAGAGGGTCAAGGTCAACCCTACAACAAAGAACGCCAGACTAATAAAGCAGAGTGGAATCGCCAAGGCTGTCGGTTTTCCTCCCTCTCTCATAGAACCCGAACTAGTAATGGCTTCGAGAGGAGAGTCTCCCATAGTGCCAGGGCGCTCTTGAAGGAATATGCCTTAATATTTATTCAGTTTCCCAAGTTTACCTACATCCGGGCCCAGGGTTTCACGGAGCAGCCAAACAGATTGCCGAGGTACCCAAATGACAGAATCATCCTCCTGGAGCTCTCTCGGCAGCTCCAACACATCCAGGCCGTCTTCAACAATAAGCACGTAGCAGGGATCCCCTATCCCATGACCCTCGGCTACGGACTGTATCGACTACAGACATCTCAATGTGCCAGCAATTCTGAGAAGGAGCTCAAGGAATATAATTTTGAATGGTACACGGCTCACCCACGGATGGACCCACATGGCCATGTTAAGAAAGCACTGGGGTTGGCGTACGCCCACCAATACCATATTGAAGACTTCTGGGTAGATTGGAAAGACGACAAGGAGGTCCGTGCAAGGCACTACATGCGCATGACCGTATAGTTCTTAAGAAGAGTGCAACCGTTCCAGGTACTGGACCAGCTCGAGGAGGACGAGTCCACGATAATGCACCCAAGGTACCTGCGGTTGCTGACTTGGCAATCCCCTCCATTGACTAGGATGAACAAGAGGTCGATGACCTGGATACCATCACCCAGCCGATTATAACTCGCACTAAGGAGTGGGTCGATGGGCAGGTGGCGCAACTTAAGCAACAAGGAGTGGTCCTAACATATGAGGCACTCAAGAGTGAGCCAAGCGCCACGGAGGACGTTGTCACCACCACATCAACTGGTGAGACTTCCAAGTCTCCCCCCATCACTAGGTCTCAAAAGAGGAAAGGAACAAAGACTGCACAGTCTGCAGACCCTAAGGAGCAAGCAAAGAAAGAAACGGGAGGCTCATCTCCCAAAGGCTCAAGCAGATAATGGTTACAATAGAATCACAACCTCCATTGGCTCTCCCTGCCCCTCCTGTTGTGTCACCCACCTCCCAAGCTATGGTCGCTACATCTCCACTGGCAGTGGACATCTCTGTCCATCTTGCCCCTTCACCCCCGACCGGGTCAGTGGTCGTCATTGATTCCTCTTCTGGCATGACCACTCCTCCTTCCTCTACCACCATGTCTCTGATTACATCCCTCCCTCTGGCAACAATAACGTCACCTGTTCCCCTTGACACTATAACTGAGGCTATCACGCGGCACCTACAGAGTCTTCCCCCTGAGCTCTCATAGATCCTAATGGACCCCGCACTCCAAGCAACCCTCGCCCAAGCCCTCGCAACAGCTCAGCCTTCGCAACCACCAACAGGGCCGCCGACCATGGAAGCCACAATGCAAATTTCAGAGGAGTTAGAGGAGCAAGAACGGGAATCCTCGAAGCCTATTGAGGAGGAGTCCGATGAATATCACGAGCACCCCGAGTACGAGCACTGAACCATTGACAGGGTGGTTTATGAGGGAGAAGAGATAGGCTCTTCCGAGAGTGGAGATAAAGAGGATGGCTCGGGTGCCAAGGAAATCATCCAGACTTTTGATGAGGACCTTGAGGAGGAGATGGCGCAGCAATTAAAGGACATAGGAACAGAAGCAGAAAAGTCACCACATGGTGAAGAGGGGTAGCCACTAGAAGAGTAGCCGCAAAAGGATCTCACCGAGGCTAAGACCCATGCTGTAAGGAGCCCTGAGGCCAAGGCTACTGAAGAGAAGAAAGAAGAGAAGGCAGCGAAAGAAGAAAGCCCCACCCAACAATTGTCCACCAAGCTGCCTGTCAAGCACCTCGTGTTTGTTCGTGACTCCGATGAGGAAGAGGAGGATGCTACTAAAGACAAAGATGAGCCCCAAAAGGAAAAGGAGGCAGAAGTCTTGCCTCTGACGGAGAAGGGTGAGGGCAGCCATGATGCACCCAAGGATAAATTTGCTATGCCCGATTGGTTGGAAAAACAACTAGAGAAGACTACTCTTGTTCTAAAGGATCCAAGAGCGAGATTGGAGGCCATCTTGGCTCGATCCCTGAGCATGACAAAGAAAGAGAAGAAGCCCAAGGTCTGATCCAAGATGACGATGGATGCTTCTGGCTCCCGAGCAGTATAAATTGCAACACTTACTGTCGGCCAGGCGGGGGTGAGTTACAATATTTCTACCATTTTTTTGGGGACAACAAACAGGGAACAAAAAGTAGAGCACCTTGAGGAGTTGGTGGCCATGGTGGTGCACTTGATCAAGCAGGATAAGATATCCAAGGATGAGCTCAAAGCGTAGGTTGCTGCCCTAACCGACTACATCCAGCAATGGTCCTCAGTGGACGACCTGCCCACCACCTCCACAGCCGCGCCATAGTTTCTCTCCAAGGAACAGATTGACAAGATGGAGAGAAGGAAGAACTTGGAAAAGACCACTGAGGATTGGTTCCGACGGGTTGTATACATCAAAAACATGGGAATCAGCAAGGCTGTGTGGACAACCAACAAGTTCTTGGACCTGATCCAGTCTCTGGAGAGCACGAAGAGGCTCTGTACCAATTTCCCTGCAACATACGACTCCACCTTCCCAAAAATTGAAGCCATTCTTCAGATGCCTGAGAACATATGGGAGGAGAAGCTAGAGCTGAAAGCAGAGGATCATTGGCTGGTGGATGTGTGGCGCAGAGACCTCATCAACCAAAAGGAGAGGTCAGAGCAGATCCTCAACAGGGTGGATCCAGATATTGAGTGGATTAAGGAGATCCGGGTGGAATGTGTCGAATACCTCAAGCTGATGACGGGCTATGATATGCCCACAGTGCAAATGGATGTAGAAAAGATCAAGCCATACTTCGAGGAGAAGATGAAGGACGGGACAGCCAGAGAAATTACAATGGAGTTCCTGAGTTTTGCTACCCACGCCTTTGACCAATCAGAGCTATTCAAAGACCAAGGCTCGAAGTATGACGAGGACTGGAAGCGGCTGGAAGAGAATGCTAAGGAATGGAGCTATCAGGTGTTAAGATGCGAGATCCTCGAGATAGACAAGCTCCAGGCCGTCATCCTCAAGTACATTGAACACGCAGCTTCCAAGGAGCAAGAGGACAACCTAGCCAAAGAAGAAGACCTCCCTGAAGAGTAGCTACAATAAATAAAACAACAATTAGCTACAGGACGAAAGAGCAATAGTGCCATCCACTAGATGACAAAATAGGGAAGAGACAAAAAATGTTTTTAAATTGTTATCTATTTGGGGGTAGGTGAAACCCTATTTTGTAATGAATCTTGGCCATTCATTTAACTTTTGGAAAACTATAAATAAAGCACTCCCCTCATTTGCAAAAGGGAGAGTTGAGTTGTTGTAAAGGCATGCTGCTGAAATTTATAAGAGACATCATTGACTTGGTGTATTTTCTTGATTTCTCCCATGTGACATGATTCATTCTCCAATATTACATGTTTAGCTTAGATCTTATGGCTGTTTAGTTAGCTGTTTATTTTATTTTGATAAATCTTAGGAATGCTGTTGGGTGATTGTGAAAATTCCTACTTTGTTGATGATCCCTTACTCCATACTTTTTGCTGTTTGCTGAAGGTAGATAGCTGTGCAAAGTTAGCCTGGACTTGATTTGAAGCTGCCCCAAACATTTATCTTTAATTCATGCATGTATATGGTGGATGAAGGATGAAATATCTATAGCCCTTAGAAGATAGCACAATTTCCATGATACTGTGAAATCCTTGGTTAAGTGGGATATTGTTTTGAGGAATTGTCCATTGCAGGGATTCCATTGTCACTATTTATAGCAAGCTTCAAACTTAGGAACTTTTCTCCTCCTTCGCCCTTTTCCTTTTTTTTAGTAACTGACCTATGCTAAGGTTCATTGCACATTGTAAAGCCAAATCCAACAACTAAATGGAGTCTAAGATTGCTGTTTGAACCTACAGCCAAAGTATAATTGCCTTTATCCTAAGAACTCCATTCCAAAATCCAACCTCATGCTTTATGTCCACATTTTGTATTTTCTGTAAGACCGCCTTGTGATTCTAGCAAATCACATCAAACTACTGAGGTATCTAAGCACTGTCATGACCTGACACCCAAGAGACCTTGGGATAGTGTTTTGCAATTCGATTGTGGGAGATTGTCTTTCAAGAGAGGTAGTGCACCTACGCACTGCTTGTGTTGAGAAGTGCATAAAAACATCATCAACAGTCCCACCAACAGAAATACCTTTTGGGATCTTTGGTATAACTCTTGGCGACAAATGAACAATTCGGGGTAAGTCTTGGATTTTAGTATGTTCTCTTAGCGATAGACAAGAGTCTTGCCGGCTTCTGCTTGGCGCTCGGTATGTCTGGGGGTTTCAGAGTAACTCTGATGACTCGATATATGGTCTTAGCGAAAGACGATTGTCTGGCTGATAAGAACACTAGTATCAGTATAACATATGGAACTCGGTATGATCTCCTGGCGACATAAGGAAGTCTTAGCGATAGTCTCCTGATTTCGGCATAACACTGAAAGCTCAATGGAACATCTTGGCGATAATAGTGACTCTTCGTGACATCGATATGAAGGTTATGTGGCATCGGCAAGACACTATTAGTGTCTCACTAAGATGCCGATACAGTGCGAATTATGTTGACCGAGTGAGACCATCTGATGTGGCTCATTTTCGACCAATAGGAGAAGTTGAATCTGAACAGTTGGAAGATTGTTCGTTGCGACGATTTTGTGAGGAAGCTCGACAGATAGAGATCGACATGGATATACTTGGTGATTGTAGATTGTAATCGGTTGGTTCGAAGGTTGGTTGCGTTGACAGATTTGATGAGTGATTGAATCAATAATTGAATTCTATTTTGTGTAGACTGTAACTTGAAGGTTCCTATACAAGATTGTTCATGGTGAATGCTATTGTAAATAAACACCAAAAAGATAAGTCTGTCATTTGTATGTAATCTCCATTACTGTAATACAAAGTGATTTCTCTTGGTGTGGTAGGTTTTTCTCCCGTAAGGGTTTTCCCACATATATCTGGTGTTCTTGTGTGATTGTCAAATACTCTGTTTCTATTATCTGCTTCATAGTGCATCTTAATTGGACTGTAATTGTAAATTTTAAAGTGTATCTACATTCTTTCCTGATGTATTGACGTTAGGAGAATTGTTTTCCCCATCTAATTTTCCTTACAATAGGCTTGTGAATCTGAAGTAAATATTGTATTCACTTATTGCATAAAGTGGTTGGATGCCACTTAGAACATTAAAGATCTCATGGAATCCATTGAGTCCCAGTTGACTGCTATCTCGAGGACCTATAGTGCATCCAAAGATAGAGACAAAATGACTTGGAATGCTAGCTCTTCTCACATAGATAAATTCTTTATTCTTTAGAAGCAGAAGGAAGATATCATCAAAATATTTGGTCAGCTAGGTGACCTTGTAAGAATGGAGTATACTCCTATTGCCAATGCCTTGGGTAATGTAGAAAAATTAGAGAATATCAATTTGACTCCAAGTTCTCTAGATGATGTAGAAGAAATTATGGTGGAATTGGAATCTCTAAAAAAAAACTTGAAACTACTAAGAAGAGTTGGGAGAATGGTAAGACTATTAATATGGAAGACAACTAAGAGGGGGGTGAATCGGTTGTCACAAAATTCCAACTTAAAACTTCAACAGAAAGAAATTCCACAACCACACTATTTTGTTATTAAATATAAGCATGAACCATAGATAATAGAAAGTAAATTAACACAATAAACACCATTTCTTTACGTGAAAAACCCAAGGAGGGAAAAACCATGGTGAGGATTAACTCACAATATAAAGTAGTTTCAAACTGAAAAATAAAAGGCTCACTACCAAGGGCTCGCTTCCCTGATAGGACTCATTGTCTAGATACAAAATCTCACTACTTACAAGGGAGGCTCACTTCCTATAAAAAGATTGAAAAAACAAAATTGGGCTTTACAACCAAAATGAACTGAGAATAATGCACCTAACAAGTGTTGATGTAGTTCTAATGATGCTCAATAGATTGACTTAACACACTTCATCATTTTCACTTACTTTCAACTTCACATTCACAACTGCCTCATTGAGTTGTGCATAGACACACACACTTCTATTTATCTTTGTCTCTATCTTCTAAAACTATCCAACATATATATATGTACCTGATCTTTTCTGAGAGCATTAATTAGGTTAGCCTAATTAGATACACTTCACATTCACCAAAATTACCAACTGTCGACTCCAGTCATTCACAAAATATTTCCAAAAAGCAAATCAAACATCCAACACACTACATTATGTCAACATAAACCTAAGATAGGTCACACATATATCCACATAGAAAAAATAATTCACCATATCACAACTAACCCAAGAAGTTGGCAAGGAATAGACTTCAATGCAAAAAGAAAAAAAATTATGTTGGTTACAACTATGCTATATGAGCACCAAAGCACATAATATTTTGAACATGCATGCCTTCAACAACCATCAAAAATTTCCCAAAACTACAAGCATTAACTACCAACTACAAAGGAATGCAAACTAGAATACTAGAGAGTGCAACTCGAATACTGGTTCAGATATTGAACAAAAATACCAGATCAAGTACTAACATAGACTTACATCCTCAACATGGTGACATCAATGACAACAAAAAGCTATAGAGATAGTCATCCTTCTTTATTTTTCCAGCAATCTCCCCCTTTGTCATTGATGGCAACATGTGCCAAAAAAGAATATATAAGAAAACTTCTCCAATCTCTCTGAACTCTTCCCTAATTACTCCAATCTCTCCCCCTTTGAAATCAATGTCAAAGGGCGGCCAAAAATAGATGTAAACAAAGATTTAAACATGGTGACATCAAAAATTTGTAAAAAGATTCGAAAACTCCTAGCCATCCAAAAATTTCCAAACAACAATTCAATTAACTTCATTTTGTTCAAATTCTTTTTCCTCTTCCTTTTCTTCTTCACCAAAACAAAAAAAACATAAACTAAACACTCAGGATTCAAGTAAAAATAATACTCTTTACCTGAAACACCTTCTTGTATCTTTCCTTGAGAACTAGACAAATTTCTTCCAGTTAAATGTAGCTGAATCCATTCTTGTGTAGATGCTTTGCAATAATCCCAATCAAGTAAAAGAAGATGACCAATATGAGCAATGTCTTTCAACATCTTCTGCATTAGTAACTATTCCAGAAAGATGGTCTAACTGGACCTCAACAATCTCCTTAAGGAGCCACAAGGTTTTCACCACATCATCTCTTTGTCTTTGTACAACAATTAGTTCAGCTTATAGTTCTCCAACTTTCAATCTTTGCTTCCCTTCTTTGTCTTTAAAAATATCAAAGTTCTTTCCAATATTGTTCACTTCAGATTCAATTGTTTCAATTCTTCTTCTAAAATTATCTACTAAAACAAGCCACCAGAGGCAATATTTGTAAATATATGATATTTCTTTAATGCATTTATTTGTTTCTGTTGGCAAGAGACAATTCAAATATCATCTAGTGTTGTCATTGATGGAAACCCTAGTCAGTGATATGATCTGCACATCAACGTTTGCTTGTACCATAAGTCAGATTGAAGCTAAGGGATTAACTATCAAATTAGAACAGAGCATCTGAAAGAATTGTGTTCATTGATTCATATGCAATTTTCTGTTATCATTTTGAGATGTGGATCTCAGGGAAGGTCATTTGGTGTATGATCTATGTTATCCTTGAATCTTAGAGCCTCGTATTGATTTGTGTGAAAGTTAGAAGATCTGGTTGATTGCTTTTATGTCTAGCAGTGCAAGAAGGCCAACTAAGTGAATTTAGCATGTTGCAGATGTTTGAGGAAAAATTGTTTGAAGTTTTTTCGTGTTCAAGGATATTTTTTTGGGTCCTCACTATTCCGTGGCCAACTTTGGTTGGTGCGCATTGAAAATTATCTATAGATTGAGCCGACAGTTTTTAAATATTTTATGTTTTGTTGAAGCTGACATGTGGTTGATTAAATATTTAGTTGTGGATATATATAAGTGATCATTTATATCATTTGGATGTATGTATGAATTGTGTTGATGTTTATTGTGAAATTTAGAAGGATTGTAGAGTGATTATGCACAGTTCCACTTGTGCAGAAAAGGATTTGTTATCTGAATTAATGCAGACAAAGTAGAAGAGAATAATCAGACAGAAGGTCAAAAATGTGATTGATGTGCTTAACCGGAACAAAAATCAGGCATTAGTAGATGCTATTCTCTTAGTTCAAATCTTTTGGATGTAACTTAAATGCTTTTGTAAGATAGTGAGTCTTCTTTTGTATCTGAGCAGTGAGCTCTAGGTAGTGTGCCTGAATGCATGTGCATTCCCATTTGTAAACACTTATATTTGAGTATACTCATATTGTGGACTGACCTCCACCGTGTTTTCTCCCCTAATAGGGTTTCCACATAAAAAAATACTTGTATTATGGTGTTGTGGTTGATTTATTTGTGTTCTTGCTTCTTTCTTTTGGTTCAATGCTATAAGTGGTTTAAAGATCAGGTTAATAAAGTTAAATTTTGTAGAACACTAATTCACCCCCCCTCTCAATGTTCCTTGATTCCAACAATTGGTATTAGAGCCTAGTTCCTTGAAAAAAGTTTAAAAGCTTGGGGAAGATCTGGGAAAGTGATTCGATGGATTCAAGTAGTCTTCAACAACAACTTTTGGTGGGACTAGATGATCTTGATCAATGCAAATCCAAAGTCTGTGAATTGCAAGAAAGAATCATGAATGCTGAGAAATTCATTTAATCATTGAAAGATAAAATCAATGAGTCAAGGGAAAATATAAAGGAGCTTTGTGATTAGCTTAAGCAGAAAGAAAGTAAGAGCATGGAAGGTGAACACCTAAGTCAAGCCTTGAAGGAAAAGACAAAAGAATGTGAAAAGCTTACTAGAGAAAATGTTGTCCTAAAGCATGAGATGGAATCTATTGTGATGAGGATGACCAAGGAGATTGAAGATAGAAAGAAGAATGAAGAGAATCTTGCCCAGTCCTTGAAAGAGAAATATGAAGAAGGTAGCTGAATTATTGATGGATTCAATTAGTTGGAGCTTGAATTGGAACAATTCAAAAATAATGAAGAAGAGCTTGAAAAGTAGATTGTTAATCTCATTTTTGAACTTGCTACTACAAATGAATTCAAGGAGAAGTTCAATATTAGCTCAGCCAAGCTTGATGAACTAATTAAAATTCAGAAGACTCGAAGTGACAAGCCAAGTCTTGGATATGAGAAAGGATAAATCTTTAGATCTAGAAAAAGGATATTTAGGCAAGGAAATCAAATGAATAAAGCTGGAAGGTATCAAGTAACAAAACCTAATGCTCAAAGGTTCAATGGTTACTATTTTCTTTGCAATAAATTTGGTCATATGGTTGTTCAATGTAGAATCACAATGAATCCAAGTGGTCCATCATTCTCTGGTCAGTGTTTCAATTGCAATAAATATGGTCATAAGTTAGTTGAATGCATAAATATGTCAAAAAAATAAATTCAATGGAGATGTTAGATGTTATACCTATAATATATTTGGCCATATTGCTAACCAATACATATCAAGAGAAAATCAATGGAATAATTGGTCTAGACAAAAAACTATTGTGTGCTATAATTGCAACAAATCCAGTCACATTGCTAGATTCTATAGAAGTAGGAATGGTCTGATAAATCAAGGGAAAAGCATGTAGAAGGATGAAAAGGGAAAAGGAAAAGTTACTATAGATGAGATCAGGAAGAAAATGAAGAAGACATGAGTGAAAAAGAGTCCTTCTGATGCAGGAAATGGTTCAGCACTAGAATCTGGTTCTGGTAATTCCTTCGAGAATTAGTTTATAGCCTCTGGCCTAGGCCAGTTCTCAAGAAAATCATTTAACCCCCTTGTCGATAGTCAGTACTAGAATGTGGAATATTGCAATGATTGCATTAGTGATGTGCAGATGTTCTAGAATCTCTTGTGGAGAAAATTTGTGCAAAATTGAAGGTCCGTAGAAGAATTTTCTTTCACAGTCTATGAAAACAAGGTATCTAGAAGACTTAGGGAAAAATAATTTATTGTGATGAAAAAGTTAGGTGCATGAATGATAAAAAAGTTATTTCTACCCCTCATTTGTTTCATTTTTAATTTTGAGAAGAAGCTTGGAGAGCTCTACAATGAAATTTGGTGAGATATAAGTTTGAAGGCAATTTGGTGATCAAACCCTAATTTGGAAAAAGGTATTTATCTGTAAACTTGTGAACCTAAAAACTCTATAAATGGCTACTCCATTGGTTGTTGATATTAAGGATAGGCCCCATCCAAAATTCAAATGGCACCCATTCAAATCCATCAAGAAAAAACCATTAGGTGCATTTTCTTCCATTGCATATGGTTTTTTGAGTATCAAAGATATTAGGGAATACATTCATGGAAATGTTGAAGAGTTAGGAAGCTCCCAGTTGCTAAATTTGTACACCAATCACATTGTGGGAGAATATTTCTCTGTAAAACCTGAATTTAAATCTCTGGAGGAGAAGAAGTTCATGCAAAATGTGAAATTTCTTATGTTTGAAGAAAATGAATGGGTTCGGTACATATTGAGTCAAGTGCATGCCGAGTTTATGTGGTTAAGTCAACCTTTCAAGATCACAAAGGAAGCCATAAGGATTGTTACTATTTTAAATTCATTTGGTGGGTTGTCGACATTGAAATCCATAAAGAACCAAACAGTTATAGATGCAACTGGTTCATTTTTTGACAAAAGAGCCATGACAATCAATGACATCATCAAAGTGGATGCTAGATTTTCCTCTATGGTTATTGGTTACAAGATCTATCACTCCAGCCAGGATAATTATGTATTTGGTACAACAATTTATGCAGCATATCAGATGGTTAAGGAAAATGTAGAATATGATCTATGTGAGTTACTTTGGAGCTAGTTAATTGAGAATCTTTGCAAAATCAAGAAGGATAAGAAGAATTATTTCAAGTATGGTAATATTTTGTTGTAACTATTCTTCTATTTCATGAATGAAGTTTTGGGAGTTTGAAAAGTTCATTAGCAAGGTGATAAACAGGTATCTATTCAAATTATAGATATTTGGGGTTATTTCAAAAGCTTTTAGAATGAGATGCAAGCCAAGGAAAGGATTCCTACTTCTATAGTGGAAAAAGATAAGGACACAATTTGCTTCATGGTTGATATTGATCAGTGCTTAATGGAATCTGGAGAACCTAGAATAATGTGGATAATGCCTATGGGTTATGAGGTTGAGGGACACATTTTTGAGCTATATGCTCAATACCTATTGATTAAACCTTGAAATACTATAGAAGAAAGGTTTGGTACCTTTGAGGAAAAGGATATGCAAGTGCATGAACAATTGAAGAAGCCTATGCTAATCTGGAAGGTGAGAAAGGAAGTTGAAGCCTTTGCAAAAAGCATGGGGATATTAGCTAAAGCTATAATGGAAGCTAGGAGGAAAAGAGAACAAGCTAAAGCAGGAGAGCCAACTAGAACTAAGTCTTCTAGTCAGGTAGCATCCTCTGCCAAATCTAGATCCATAAGGAGCTCTTCTCTCTCATTCGGTCCTGTAAAGAAATGAAGCCCTATGAAAGCTCAAGTCAAGACAACCAATAGAGAAGGAAAGATGAAGAAGGATATGAGCACAAGAGTCTATGTTGTTGTTTCAGAAGATGAAGAAACTGAATCTAATGAAGAGGTAAGAGAAATTAAGCAAAATGGCTCAAAAGCATCTAAAGTCTCTAAGGACAAGCCCTCTGATGAAGAGAAAGCAAAGAAAAAGATGAAAAATGAAAAATCAGGTATGTTTGTAGAAGAAGTGGAAAAATACTTGATTAAGGATGGTGATCTAAGACCACTTTGTGAAAGGTATGACACCTTTGATAGTGCTCATCAAAGAATTCTTGAGGAAGCCACAATAAAGTATTTGAGTAATTTCAATATGACTCTCATTGAAATAATTTCTAAGTTACCTAAAGGTTTGTATGAAGTCTTAGAAATGAGGAGAGTTAATGCAAGAACTAAAGAAGAGCAAATAAGAGAACGTATACTTGTTGATATGTGTCTAGTGATGTCAATAGAAGAGATGAAGAAAATTCTAAATGATGCCAAAAGGGATTTTAAGAGAAAAACAAGGGTGAACAAGTTGATGATTGGGCAAATGGAAGAAGTTGCAAAGTACATTGAGAAAATATTATGAAATAAATTGCACAATAGAAGAATATGATATGAAATATGCTGCAAATACTTGATATTAACTGAGAATAACAAGCCACTTCGAGGGGGAAAACCTCCAAATATCTCCAGTGAGAACACACTTCACAACTTGATCCAGAAATGAGACTCACAACCTCCTATATATACCTATTTATGCCTAGGATATCACCTAGGCCAACTTTGACACACCTATATAAGTCTTAGGCCAACCTAAACAACTAAATACCAATAAACTAATGATAATATGGCTTAATAGAGAGTTAAGATAGCCACAAGATAACTATTCATAACCCGATGTACAATAATATTAAGGGTGTAGCATGCCCCCATTCTTGAAAGAAGCATTGTCCTCAATGCTAATCAAGTTTGGATTCTTTTGAATGAACTCCTCATCCTCCCATGTGGCATCTTCAACTCGTAAATTCTTCCATTGGATGAGATACTCAGTGAGAGTTCTATTCCTCAACTTCTTTGTGCGTGTTTAATGAATGGACTCTGGTTCCAAAATGATTCTTCCTTCTTCATTGAGCTTTGGTAGTGTTGTTTGAGTTGGAATATTATGCCCAATTACCTTCTTCAAACCGAAAACATGAAAAACTAGATGTATCTTTGTTGTTGGTGGAAACTCTAGCTTGTAGGCAACACTACCAATATTTTGCATGATTTGGTATGGACCATAATACCTTGGAGACAACTTATTATTCTATTTTTGTTGCTTTAGTGAGATTTTCTTATAAGGCTGCAATCTCAAGAAGACCCAATCCCCAACATCAAAACTTCTTTCACTACGATGTTGGTATGCCTGTTATTTCATTCTATTTTGTGCCATGGATATATTCTCCTTGAGTCTTGAAAGTACTTGTTGTTGATGAAGCAAGTGGTCTTCTACTACCTAAACTCTTGGTGGCACCTTTATTGATGATGTGATGGAAGGAGGATGATATCCATAAAGTGCCAAAAATGGAGACATTTTTTATGAGCTATGAAAAGAAGTGTTATACCACCATTCTGCAAGTGGTAGCCAATCTACCCATTGAGACTATTTCTCTAAAGTGAAACAATGTAGATATCCTTCCAAACAATTATTAACAACCTAAAATTTCCCATCTAATTGAGGGTGTTATGAAGAGCTATGAGCCAATTGAGTACCCAAACATGAGAATAAATCTTTCCAAAAGTGACTAGTGAAGGTAGGATCATGATCACTAACAATAACCTTAGGTGTACCATGTTGTTTTTGGATATTCTCCAAAAAATATTTTGACACTGCACTTGCCATAAAAGGATGTGATAATGCAATGAAATGTGCATATTTAGTGAGGCGATCAACTACTACCATGATGACATTATGACCTTTAGATTTGGGAAGCCCTATGATGAAGTCCATGGATACCTCTTCCCAATGTTGGCTAGGAATAGATAAGGGTTTCAAGAGACCTAGTGTCTTAATTATCTCCCCTTTATTCCTTTGACAAACCAAACATTTAGCCACAAATTTTTGAACATCACCTTTTAGCCCTTCCCAAAAAAAATCTTGCTTGACTTGATGATATGTCTTCAAAAATCCTGAATGACCACCAATTGGAGACTCATGAAACTCTATGAGAATATTGTGTTTAAGAGTGGAATTCTTGTAGAGATATAAATGCTCTTTATACCAAAGAGTATCTCCCTTCCAAAAAAACTTATCTAAACTACTACGATCACTTTTTAATTGTTCGATGAGATTACTTGTCACAACATCATTTTGCCACTCTGCTTTGGCTTCCTCCACCCAATTTTCTTGTAATATTGAAAGGGCACACATTAAGGCTTCCTCTTTCTCATCCTTCCTTGAAAGTGCATCTACTACAATATTTTCTTTCCCTTTCTTATATACAATCTTAAAGTCATATCCTATATCTTAGTGACCCATTTTTGTTGCTCTTCAGAAGATAGTCTTTGTTCCAAAAAATATTTTAGGCTATTATGATCTGTCTTAACCTTGAAGTGTCTACCCACTAGATAAGGCCTCCATTATTTAACTGCATGAAGGATTGCAATAATTTTCTTCTCATAAATAGGTTTTAGCTTATTCTTACCATTTAATTGATGACTCTCAAAAGCAATTTGTCAACCTTCTTACATGAGCACTGCTCCTATCCCATTTCTAGAAGCATCACATTCCACAATGAATTCCTTGGTGAAGTCAGGAGTGGCAAGCACTGGAGTTGTACATATAGCCTCCTTCAATCTCTCAAATTTTGTATTAGCAGACTCATTCCAATGAAAGGAATCCATCTTCAATAGAGTGGTGAGAGGTGCTACTATACGACCATAATTCTTCACAAATATTCTATAGTACCCTATCAATCCCAAGAAACCTCTCAATTTCTTAATGGTTTTTGGAATAGGCCATTCCATGATAGCCTTAATTTTGTTAGGGTCCAACTTTACTCCTTCATGTGAAACTATTTCCCAAATACTCCACCTCCTTAAGACAAAAAGCACACTTGGATGGCTTAGCATAGAGTTGATGATCTTCAAGTATTTTTAATGCTTGATCCACATGTTACAAGTGTTCTTCCCAAGTCTTGCTATAAATCAATATATCATCAAAGAATACTAACAAAAAATTTCTCAAGAACTTCTTAAAAATGGAATTCATCAAACTTTGGAATGTAGATGGTGCATTGGTAAGACCAAATGGCATCACCAAAAATTCATAATGGCCCTCATGAGTCTGAAATGTTGTCTTACAAATATCTTCTTCCTTAATCTAAATTTGGTGATAACCAGATCTAAGATCTAACTTGGTAAAATACATAGCTCCATTCAATTCATCTAGAAAATCATCAATAACTGGAATAGGAAATTTATCTTTAATGGTGTACATGTTTAGCACTCTATAATCTGGACACATGTTCCAAGTATCATCCTTCTTACGTGCCATCACCACAGGCAAGGAGTAAGCACTTTGGCTATGCCTTATAATTCCTGCCTCAAGCATCTCCTCAACAATTTTTTCTATCTCACTCTTTTGTATGTGTGTATACCTATAAGGCCTGATGTTCGATGGTTGGTTCCTTGGAACTAACTATATGGCATGATCATGATCCCTCTTAGGAGTAAGTCGTTTAGGCATATCTCCAAGAACAACTGAGTGACAATCAATTATAGCTTGCAAATCTTGATGAGTAGGAGCATTACATTGAGAGACTTCTAATGAACATATCTGGGCCATAAATCCATCCACTCCTTTCTTAAGAAAATTTTTCATTTGATGAGAGCTTACCATTTGTGGGGATTTTTCCTTCAACCCCCTTAGCTCTACTACGCTTCCTTCTAATTGAAATCTCATGAATCGTTCTTGGAAGTTCATCTCAATCATTCCCAGTGTAGTAAGCCATTGTACTCCCAAAACAATATTTGTTGCACACATGGATATCACATACATTGGGGTATCAAGTTGATAATCTCCCATGGATAATTTAATGCTATGACACTTCCCTAAACAATTAATTGTACCACCATCTACAATCAAAACTTAAAACTTTGGAGCTAGATATATAAAAAAAATTTGATGAGTAGCTAGCTTTTTGTTGATAAAATTATGAGTAGTACCTGAGTCGATCAACACTATTACCTTCTGCTTCTTTAAGAACCCTACCACCTTGAGAGTTTGTGGAGCATTGAAACCTAAGAGTGCATGACAAGAAATGATTGGTTGAGAATCATGTGATTCCTCATTTGAATCCTTTTCATCCTCTAGTATGGGTTCCTCCTCTTCTTCCTCACTTGGACCTTCAATATAGAATAATTTATTTTCACTACATTTATGTCCTCGACTGTATGTGCTATCAAAATTGAAACACAACCCTTTTTCTCTTTTCTCCTCAATTTGTTGTGGAGTCAACCTAGTAGGTTGTGTTGCATATCCTTTCTCTCTTGTCACATTATCCCCTTGCTTCATAGGAATCAAATAATTCTCCTCTACCCTGTGTGCTAAGATAAAAGACTCATTTATGGAGCTAGGGCTAAACATGCATACCTCATGTTGAATGTAATCCTTGAGACCCCCCAAGAATAAATCATTCAAGCTTTCCTCCATAATTGTATCCACTCTTAAGGATAGATTTTGGAATTGTTGAATATAATCCTTAACTGATCTTGTTTGTTAAAGTTTAGCCAATTGGCTAAAGAAGTTTTCTTTCATGCTATTGCTATATTGTGCTTGGATTTCGTTCGTAAAAATTGACCATGAGATGGTGAGCCCATTTTTACTTTGATGAGTGCAAAGCAAACAATACCAAATGAATTGATCTAGTTCTAGATATAAGGAAGCCATCGTGACCTTTTGTCCATTTGGGATTTGGTGTACTTCAAAAAAATTCTCCATTTAGTTTATCCATGTTAGAGGATCCTTGTCATCGAACTTGCACATATCCACCTTTGGAAATAAATTCCTAAATCCCATAGGAGTACTAAAACTTGTGTCAATACTAGCTAACCTATAATTTTCACCTTGGTCACTTGAGAACTCCTTTCTTGGTTCAGCCATATAGGTTCTTAACATGTTTCGTATGTCTGATATATCTCCTCTTAGGTCGCACATATCCATCTTCATCAAGGAAATGTCTTCCTTGACCTTACTGATTTCCTCATTATGAGTAATATCCTCTATTTTTTCCCCATCCTTATCAGGAATCTTCCCCAGAGTGACAACATTATTTTTGCCCCTTGTTGTAGGCCCCATCATGATGGGAACCACTAATTTTGAAATAAATGAAATTTTTACTATAACTTACTAGGGCCAAAATAGATCTCACCTAGAAAAATCTCCAAGAAATAAGCAGATTTGCAGTGTGGAGAGTGATATTTATGAAAAATTTAAGTTTTCAATAACTTGCTTATTTTTGCTCTAATTCCTCCAAATGTTTTACTATAATCTCCTTTAGTATTTCTTCAAGAAACCAATAAAAATTAGGCTCCAATTCAACAATACGTGCGAGATATGCAGATTCCAAAACAATTGTGTAGAAACCCTAATTCTGCAATAATTAGCTTAATTTTGCTAAAATTCTTCTAAAATATGGACTGTAGCTTCTTTAATACATTCTTAAAAAGCCCTTTAAAAATTAGAATTTTTTTTGCTAAAATCTGAAAGATATACTCTTCGCAAAATTGCCTCCAAAATTGAGAAAAAACCTTGCCTCTACAGTGCCAAGATCATGCTTTGATACCACTTGTTATGAAATAACTTGCACAATAGAAGAATATGATATGAAATATGCTACAAATACTTGATATTAACTAAGAATAACAAGCCACTTTGAGGGGGAAAACCTCCAAATATCTCCAATGAGAACACACTTCACAACTTGATCCAGAAATAAGACTCACAACCTCCTATATATACCTATTTATGCCTAGGATATCACCTAGGCCAACTTAGACACAGCTATATAGGTCTTAGGCCAACCTAAAAAAGTAAATAACAGTATAATAATGATAATATGACTTAATAGAGAGTTAAGATAGCCACAAGACAACTATTCATAACCCGATATACAATAATATTAAAGGCATAGCAAAAAATTCTCAAGGAAATTCTGTTGAAAAATAGATATAATGTTGTTTCTGAAGAAGCTCATAGTGAAGATGCTCCATATGGTTTGGTAATAGAAGAAAGAAAATATGATACAATTGAGGATACTTTGAATCCTCTTGACATGCAAGATGTTGAAATTACTATGGAGACTGAATCTTCTAAAGAGATGTCAAGTGAAGAAGTAGAAATTACTAAAGCCAAGGAAGAATCAATGATTGAAGAAACAAAGAGAGAAGTGAAGGGGATTCTTGTTGAATCAAGAGACGCTGCTAAAGTAGTAAAGGATTTTTTAGAAGGACAACAAGAGGAGTTTGACCCTGAACTAGTTAAAGGTCCTATCAACTTGGCCACTCTATCTCCCATTGAGAAGCTAAAGGTAGCATCGTTTTCACAGGCCAAGGCAAGGGACGAGATTCTAAAATCTCACATTGAGGACAGTTAGCTACTAAGTCTTGCATCTGGTATCCTGGAGAAGATCATGCCTACATATGTTAAGGATTCATTTGACTATCCATCCAGTCAACTAAAGAAACTTGTCAACTCTGTAAGTACTCATTTTGAGTCACTTGAAAAGCCAGCTATGGATAAGGTTCAGAAGGAATTTAATGCTAAAAGGTTCAATAGGTTGACGGGGATTATTGCTAATGATAAATCTTCATTAGCTACCTATGTAAATAATATTCAAAGTGATTTATCTGAAGGTGGAAATATTTACAATTCATGCTTATCATTGTCTAAAATCACTAAGGACACTAAAAAGAAAATGAAGGAATATGAGAAATAGTTAGCAGATATCTCTCAAACATTTGATCCTCTAACCATTTTTTGTTGGAAAGCAAGATGGTCAAGTTATATCCCTTCTTGGAAAAATTAAAAATTTGAAGCATGAAGAAGAAAGAATTGTTGAAAGGGTTTGTGAGCTTAGAGGATTGATTGGTCCTAAGATGGAGACAATGCTTAGTGTATTGAAGGAAGTGCAAGATTCTATGGTTTTCAATGATTTGAAAAACCTTGAATTAGTAGAGATACAATCTTACTTATTCTGTGGTCACATGACCATTTTGGAGAGTCTCAAAAAGAGTTGGGACACTAGTTTGAGCCTATTGAAGAGTAATTTTGTAGATATATTCAAGTTTATGTAAGTTGTAGAAGCATGCTTCTACATATGCAGTTTGTTCATAGCAATTTTGTTTGATTTTTGGTATGTGGATTCCCGCCTTTTCCATTGATGTCAAAGGGGGGGTGTGGGACAGTGAAAAATTTCATATTCATCTTAGGGGGAGTCGTGTTTAGGAGTTGTGTTTTTGAAGTTTTGAGGTTGGCTATGTATTCATGTTGGTACTAATCTGACACTTAGTCATTTTTCACTAAGTGTTTCCATAGATGCTAAAGGGGGAGATTGTTAGCAAGAGACACTACACATGTCATCTAGTGTTGTTATTGATGGCAATCCTAGTCAGTGATCTGATCCAAACGTTAGCATTTGCACGTACTAGAAGTAAGATTGAAGCTAAGTGATTAACTGTCAAATTAGAATAGAGCATTTGACAAAATCATGTTCATCGATTCATATGCAATTTTTTTTTATGATTTTGATTTGTGGATCTTAGGGAAGTTCGTTTGGTGTATGATCTATGTTATCCTTTAATATTAGAGCCTCATATTGATTTGTGTGAAAGTTACAAGATCCGATTGATTGATTTTTTCTCTAACAATGCAAGAAGGCCAACTTAGTGAATGTAGCATGTTGCGGATGTTCAGGGTGAAATTGTTTGAAGCGTTTTCATGTTTGAGGATATTTTTTTGGGTCCTCACCATGTTGTGGCCGACTTTGGTTGGTGCGTATTGAAAATTATCTATAGATTGAGCTTATTGTTTGTAAATATTTTATGTTTTGTTGAAGCCGACATGTGGTTGATTAAATCTTTAGTTGCAAATATATATAAGTGATCATTTATATCATTTGGATGTATGTACAAAGTGTGTTGATGTGTATTGCAAAAGTCAAAAGGATTGTAGAGTGATTATGCATAGTTTCACTTGTGCAGAAAAGGATTTGTGATCTGAATTAAAGTAGATAGAGTAGAAGATCAGAATCAAATAGAAGGTCAAGAATGTGATTGATGTACTTAACCAGAATTAAAATCAGGCATTAGCATATGCTATTCTCTTAGTTCAAATCTTTTGGATGTTATCCAAATTCTTTTGTAAGACAATGAGTCTTATGTTGTATTTGAGTTGTGAGCTCTAGGTAGTGTGCCTGAATACATGTGCATTCCCATTTGTAAACAATTATATTTGAGTATACTCATATTGTGGTGACCTCCACCATGGTTTTTCCCCTAACAGGGTTTCCACTCAAAAAATCCTTGTGTTATGGTGTTGTGGTTGATTGCTTTTTGTTCTTGCATATTTCTTTTGGTTCAATACTATAAGTGGTTTAAAGATCAGGTTAATAAAGGTAAATTTTGTAGAACATTGATTCACCCCACCTCTTAGTGTTCCTTGATTCCCACAGTTTCCACAATCAGTTCAGATAATCTCCCCTTAGCTTTAATACACCTCTTTTCAACCAAGGATTCAAGCTTACATCCTTCTGAACCTTCAAGCAACATCCTTTCTTCAATAATCTCGACTAAATTTTCTAGTAGGGAGCTAGAGATAATTGATACATCAATAACTTTTTGAAGTAGATAATCTACCAAAGTATCATCAATTTTTTGTCTATCAATAGGAGAGGCTGCATTGCATATCTCACCAATATTCTTCATTTTCCCTTTAATCAACATAGTCTAGATGTCATCTAGATCAACGAATTTAGATCTAGGCAGAGATTCATTTTCTTTGTCTTCTGAAAAGACAATGATATCTTTAGTTATAGTTTTCCTTTTCTTCAATTCTGGAGGGGAATCACCAATAACATCTTCCAATTCTCTTTTAACAGAGGATGAACCTACTTCAAACTAACTCGATACTGCCATATCGAAGAAAAGATTTGTTTTCAAGGATGTGAAATAAGATTTGCACACACTTACATTATTTTCCAATGCTTCCAGGTATCTATAGACTTGTTTCCCAATAGGAATACGGTATTCCCATACAACACTATCTTTTTATGGTAGGGAACTCAAAAATTAAAACACCAAGCACAAAAGAAAAGATCCAAACCAAATGGGATAACCCTCACTCACCGACATTCAAACACTTTTAGAAAGATTCTCAAGCAATAAACCACACAAATCAAACTTCTTGTTCTCCTTAACCATCATATGTAAAATATAAATAGAAATAGCTGATGTCAAACTTTCACGATTTTTGAAATAGATTTTGTAAGAAACATCATACGCAACATACCTTACAACCAAATCCTTGAGAGTGTTTATCAATAGGGCTTGAGGGTCTTTACTAATGCCAGTTAGTTCCTCCACATTTGTGTACTTCATAATTTTCTTTCCAGGAAGATCCCCAATACTGCATAAGCTAATAATTGCTTTGATCACTTCCTTCATGACTAAGTAGGGTTTTTCCAATACAAGACTACCATTCTTGAAATGATTCAATAAGAACAACATTGGGATTTACAACCAAAATGAACTGAGAATAATGCACCTAACAAGTGTTGATGCAATTCTGGTGATTCTCAATAGACTGAATTAACACACTTCATTGTTTTCACTCACTTTCAACTTCTCATTCACAACTGCCTCATTGATTTGCGCATATACACACACACTTCTATTTATCTATGTCTCTATCTTCTAAAACTGTCCAACATATACATATATATATTGATATTTTCTACAAGCATCAATTAGGTCGGCCTAATTAGATACACTTCACATTCACCCAAAATACCAACCGTCGGATCTAGTCATTCACAAAAGATTTCCAAAGAGAAATTCAAACATACAACATGCTAAATTATGTCAACATAGACCTAAGATAGGTTGCACATATATCTGCATAGAAAAATTAATTCATCATATCACAATTAACCCAAGAAGTCATACAAGAATATAAATCAATGAGAAAAATAATGAACATTTTGTTGGTTTCCACTGCATTGTATGAGCATTTGAGAACATAATATTATAAACATGCATTCCTTCAACAACCATAAATAGTTTCCCAAAACTACAAGCATTAACTACCAACTGCAGAGGAATGTAGACTAGAATACCAAAGAGTGTAGCTTGAATACCAGTTCAAATACTGAACCAAAATATCAGATCAAGTACTAACTTAGACTTACATCCTCAACATGGTGACATCAATGACAACACAAAGCGGTAGAGATAGTCATCCTTATTTGTTTTTCCAACAAAGAAAACTTGGTGAGGTATTCTTAAGGAGCTTCAAGGCTCACCATCCTCCAAGTAATGCTTTTTATTTTTTCATATTTTTGGACTGCCCTTTGTCCTTTATGTCAAGGGGGCAGAGAATGTTGTGATAAGGATAGGGGGAGTGAAGGTCATGAAGAGAAAAGGAGAGTGTATTGTACATATGAGGTTTTTAAAATTCTTTTGGCACGTGTTTCCATCAATGACCAATGACAAAGGGGGAGATTGTTGGAAGAATGAAGAAGAACATATTATTATATATATTTTTTATTGTCATTGATGTCACCATGTTATATGAGTTGCAACTTCAAGGTTAAGTTCTAGCTTGATCGGTATTCTAAACTGGTATCTGAACTAGTATGCAGTTATTATCCTCCAGTACTTTGGTCTGCAATCCTCCACTGATGATTATCATTGCTTGCAGTTTTTGGAAATGGTTTATGAATGTTGGAAGCTTGTAAGTTTAGAATCTCACATGTTTAGGTGCTCATATCATGAGTTTGCATCATTTTGTTGTTAGGTCTATCTCTAGCCGACCTAATGTATAATTAATGTTGTAATGGATTAATTTTATGGTGTAGATGTATTTTTGACCTATCTTAGGCCCATTTTCAACATGTTGTAGCATGATCCATGCTTGGAATGTTTTTGGAAATGTTTTTTACAAGCTTGAAATTGATAGTCAATCTTTTTGTGAATAAGGGTTGCATCTAATTAGGCCGACCTAATTGATGCTTGCAGATAAATCAGCTATATATATTGGATAGTTTTGGGATTGTTCATGTGAAGAATGAAGTGAATTTTACAAATATAGACAAGTATGTGAAGATGATGAAGTGTGTTAAGTCAGTTTATTGAGAATCAAAGGAACTAAATCAACACTTGTTAGGTGTAACTTTATCAGTTCATTTTCTGGCTATAATCCATTTTGTTATTGTATCTTTTGTAGGTAGTGAGCCTCCCATTTTGGATAGTGAGTCTTGGTTGTGAGCCACCCTTTGTAATATATTATAACCGGTTATACTATATTGTGAGCTAACCCTCACCGTGGTTTTTCCCATTTTGGGTTTTTCATGTAAAAATATTGGTGTTCATGTGTTGTGTGTTTTTATGTTCTTTTAATGCTCTTTCAATTATCTTTACTATTATATGTATTAGAGTAATTGGATGGTGTTTTTAAAATAAGTTTAAGAAGATACTGATTCATTCCCCTTCTTAGTATCTTGGGTATTCAACAAAATCTTGTTGGTGAAGTTAATAGGTGAAGGAAACCCTAATAGAGTGTTTTAGATGATCTGTATAGTTGGTGCACATCTCAAGGCAATAATTGCAGGTAGGTGAAGAAAGAAGAAAAAAAAATTCTAAGTGTTGTGTCTTCATGAGTTGAGTGTGAAGAGAGTGAGTAGTGTAGCAAATAAAGAATGCACTAATTCTAAGTGAGTAGAATGCAAAAAAAAACAAAAGATTCAAATCCAGGTTAATATTTAGAGAGTAAAACAAAGAATGTTGTAAGTGTAGAACAAAGCACATAGAAAGGTGCAGAGGTGTAGTGCAATAAGATAAAATAGAGAATGTTCTAAGTGCAAAGGATAAAGGGAAACTAGAGAGTAGAGAAAGAGGAGAAAATAAGATTAGGGGATGTGTTGTTGAGATTACATCATCAGTAGTAGCGAGTAAGTTGTAGTGAGTGTAACAAAGTATTGTACAATTACAAAGTAAGTTGCAACACTGAATTTTTTTCAATAGAATAAATTTTAATTCTCTTATTTTAAATTTGATTGGTTGTTGCCATCATATATCTGGCTAGGTGCTTAGATTAGGGAGTGGGTCCTCTTAAAACTAGGGGATTGGTGTCTCCTTAGGGTTAGTTCCCTGAAAGCATTATAACTGAATATTGGAAACTTAAGATGTAGTAACATAAACATGCACACTGATATGTATATTTTTTATTGAGCTTGTATGCTCCATTTTTTTGATACATCCTAATATTGTACTATGACAATTTTTTTGATATATGCAACATACATGATTTGGTAGTGACTATATGATGTGTTATATATTATGATTTTTTCTATATGATGGATTATTATGCTATGATCTTATGTATTTATGTATGACTATGAGAATGTTCTATATGCTATGATGTATTACAGATGTATGATGTATGGTTCATGCTTATGTATGATTATGAGATGATTCTATATTTTATGATGCATAGATGGATGCACTTAATTTATATTACTATGATTAATGCAAGATGCACATGATTTACTTTTATGTTTATGTAATCTATATACAAGATGGTTCTATATGATTATGACATGTGACGCTTATATGGATGCACATATGATTCTTTATGATGGGATTCTATTCTATGTGTTTGTACTTTCTAATACAATATGGATGAGCTAATATGTTAATTACGATGCCTATGATGCTTCTAATATGATTATTTATGCATGATATTCATGTGTGTCATAGGATGCCATCAAGACAATAGTGGTAGGAAGATATAAGAGCTATGAGTGCAAAAAATATGGATGTTAGTATGGAGTTATTCAAATGAAGAGGGATTAATATTCTTTCTTGATAGATATTAAGATTGAATGATTATAATGATTTGGAATTTAAACTATAACAAATAGATAATAAATACTATGGTATGACATAGACCATGGTGTGCAATGTTATCTCTTTGAGAAAACAGTCACTTAATAGATAAGGAATTCCATGATGCATAACAGGAGCCAAATTTCCATAGTCTTTTTGTGAATGAAAACCACAAAAAACAATCTCAAAGAAAATAGGTCATGATCCATCATCACCCCTATAAATCCTTTTTAGGACATCCTTGAGGTGCATAGTAATATGGCCAAAGATAAATCAAAAGTTCCTTTTCCTTTTAACCTTTTTTCTATCCTTTCTCTGGAGGTAGAAAAGCGTGCAACATGAGGTATATTCTTCCTTTTAGAAGCTCTAGTGTTGGGTATGGTGGAAGTAGTTACATTGAATGTTGTAGGACCACTATGTTCTACCTTATTTTCTTTCACTATTGCAGCTACACCAGGTGTAGTTGGAAATGTAGATATAATAGTGGAAGATGATCTTCTTGATTTTCTAGGTCTAGAGAGCACTTCAACTACTTTTTCCCTCTTCTCTGTTGCAACTTCCCTTAACCTATCAACATCATCCTTGGTAATTATATGTAGTGCAAAATATTCTTCAACATTTTTATTTATCCCTTTTTTTCTTTGAGGTGCAAAGGTTTCCAAAGAAACTTTAGTTGACTTCTCTTTGTATGTACCATGTCGGGGCTGAGAGCGATCCTTAGGGATGTTTAGAAACATCTCAATGAGACCCTCAACCATTTTTTCATCAATCTCATATCCTAGAGGCTCTATCCATAGAGTTCTAGGTTCAATTGCCTCTATAATGTAATCATCAGTGGATACCAGGAAAGTTATATCATTTTCATATTTAGCCACCAAGATTTTTGGAATTATATTCCTATCATGCATGTTATTTTGAAAAACCGTGAAAAATACAATTAGAGAATCACCCTGTGCCTTAAAATCTCCAATGTTACTTAGGGAATCAAAGATTTTATGTGCTATCAATCTGCCAACATCCCATATCATGTTTTTCTTCCCAGGTAGCTCTTTTAGAAAGTAAAATAGAAAATAGACTATCAGTGTTCCAAACTTGAATGGATATTTCTTTGTCTTGGTCTAGCTTAAGTTCTCTATAAGCTATTTCCATAACAACTCACACAATTTTTTTTCTTTTCCATTCACCACCATGTCATGTGCAACATAGATAACAGTTACAAACACCGAATTTCTTCTTTTTGGTGAATTAAATCTTGTGACTTATCATGA
>VDFB02004000.1:31393-114336 GCA_007258455.2 Sequoia sempervirens | reverse complement strand
ATCAAATCCTATTCTAAAGCCAACAAACTCTTAATCTCTTGAGGGAATTGGTGTCAATTTGATGTGAAAATTTTCTCTTTTCCCAACTCCAATGATGCAATGTTGATTTCATGAAGAGATTTGATCCACTTTGTTGATGCTTGATGAGTGCTCCAATAGAAAAATCTGCATAACCTAGCTATGAACTCAATGGTGATGGATAGAATTTGCTAATGATTTGAGCATAGTAAGTTTACTCAAATTGTGGATCATAAAATGAGGAGATTAGCCTCTTGTTTATAGAATGCTAAGATGGATGAAAGTTCAAAATAGAGAAATGTGGGACTAAGAATTAGCCAATGGCAAAGTGACACTTGTCTACTCATGAATGGATGGAAGATGTGCAAGTTTTGAGGATTGTGCCAATAAATGCATATATATTTGAATTTTGAAATTGTTGAAATGACATGTAAGAGGGAAGGGAGAATGCATTGAATGCCACTTGGCTCAAGGAAAAGGACTTGTAAGAGAGAGTAAATGTCTTGTTGGAAGGACTTATCCCACTTGGATTTTGAATTCAAACTAGGGGAATATTCCTTAAAAGATGCCTTGTTAAAGGAAAATAGAGATTTAATAAATCATTTATAAGTCTATTTTCATGTGAAAGTGGTAAAAGATGGAGGATGGGACATGAGGAGAAATTAAATTAATGCAGGTTGATTAATTTAATGAGGGGATTAAATGATGTGACCTATTTGACTTATTTAAGTTGTGGATTTATTTAAATCAAATATAAGAAGAATGTGATAAAGGATTAATTAAACAAGGATTTTGATTTATTTAATTAAAAGAGATGATGTTAGATTAAACTAAATAAGGTTTTAATTTATTTAATTTAATAGATAGACTTAAGATATTTAATCAAATAAAATTAATTATTTAATTAAATAGGATAATTAGATCAAAATGGTTAATTTAATTATCGAGAAAAATGTGACTTAATTAGATGACTAATTTATTTAATTAAGAGAGGAATATTGATGAATTTAATCAAATAAAGGTATTTAATTAAATTTTTAGATGGAAGGATGATTCAAGATGAAACGATGTTAGTGGTTAGGACCAGATGCACAATGTCAATCAATACATTTTACGTGTCTACAACTCCACTCAAATAATCTATAATGTCAATCCATCCTAAGCAAGGGAAATTTATACTTGATATTAATATTGTTTACCACTCGAGAGTCTATACACATCCTCCATTCTCCATCCTTCTTTGGTGCTAGTACTATAGGTACTACATATAGACTCAAAATCTCTTGAATTAATCCCTTCTACAACAACACTTGCACTTTCCTATTCAACTCTTCATTCTTTGCTAAATTCATTTGATGGGATGCCTTATTTGGCAGACTTTCTCTAGGAATCAAATCCATCTAATGGCTAATCTTCCTCACTAGAGGAAAACCTTCAAGTACATTATTAGAAACAATATCCTAAAACTCATTCAACAAATCCAAAACCTCTATCGGTACCTCATTAATATGTTCTTTATCAACTATAGGGATTAATGAAAAACACATATGATCATGCCTCATACCTTCCAGTAACTTTTTCCCATCAACCAAAGAGATTCTTGCATTACTGCATACCTTTTCCTCTACCTCTTTCAAGGGCTTCAACTTATGAAAAGCTCCATCCTTTGTCAAAGAATAGGTGTTGGCATGCCCATCATGTATTTCTCACAGATCAAATTTCCATGGTCTACCTAAAAACATATGTACAACATCCATAGGTGTAATATCACATAATACCTCATCATGGTAATTTCCAATCTTGAACTTTACTAGACATTGTTCATTTACCAAAGCTTTATGGTCCTGCAACTAAGCAATCTAGTATGGATTTGTATTCCTTCTTCTCTCCAACTATAACTTACTAACCATCTCTTCGGCAACAAGGTTACTAGTACTATCTCCATCAATAATAACATTGCAAACTTTAACTTCACACATACATCTGGTTTAAAACAAATTATTCCTTTAAGTTCATTCTTTCTCCTCATTCAGTAAGGCTCTTCTAATAACAAGAACCTCTCCTCTTTCTACATCCTTAGAATGTGAAGACTCAACATCTTCATCTACCTGTACAACTTGTGCATTACCATTAGGTTTTCTATTTGTATTTCCTTGATTTTGAGGACACTCATAGGCTTTATGTCCTTCTTCTCCATCTTGGAAATTATAGGTTCCATGAAAGCATTCTCTTCCCAATCCTCATTCAAATATTCCTCTTGCTCTTTGGTCTCCACTATTTTGATCACAAGGATAGTAGGTGTTATCTCCTTTCTAGTTTTTCTTACTACTGGATCTTTAACCCTTCTTTTGATCTTTATTTCAACCTCCATATGACCATCCAATAGTCTGTCCACCATGACTCCCACCTCATTTCTTGCATTTAAACCTTCTATTCAACTATTCTTCTACCTTCAAAGAAAACCGATATTCATCTTCAGTGGTAGACATTCTTACCAGGCACAACACTTCTTGAATAATCAACATCAACCTATTTATGTAACAAGAAAAATTTTCCTTTTTTTCCTCAAAATGGAGAAACATTTTCCTTTTTTTCCTCAAAATGGAATGTTCTAATTAGGACACCATAGAGTTCTTTTGTATACTCCTTGACAAATTTTCTTGCTTGTTTCAACCCTCACATCTTCTTCAACAAATCTAGCTCATAGTCCACATGAATGAACTATCTTCTTAATTTTTCCACCATCTGGTCTCATTTGATGATTTTCTCTTTTCCTCTTCAATTTATTTCTATTTGTACCTCTTTCCACCAAATATTTGCATGACCTTTTAGCTTGGTCTTTGTAAATTTTACCCTCTCAGGGTCTTCCACCTCCTCAAACTCAAAGTACTCCAACATATTGTTGAACCAATCAATCAAATCTTCTAGGTTTAGATTTCTAGAAAATGTAGAAACATTGATCTTTGTCCTTTTCCCAATCTTAGAGATGGCCTTAAATAATCTGACTTTCTCTAGATCTACTGCATCTAGTTCTTCTTTGAATTGTTCCTATTTTTCAAATTCATCTCCCCTTCTTGGCTCAAACCCTTGATGTAGCTTCTCCTAAAGTGCTAGAACTTGTCTTTGTAGGGCTCTAAAACCTTCTCTTCATGCAATAACATTTCTTTCACCACAATGGTTTCTTTACATAGGCATTCTATTCACTTTTCTGAGAAACCCATAACCACAATTCCTAGTGCAAACTGCCTAATGTTTGGCAATCTATTTACACAATCAGGAAAAATTTCTCTGATACCACTTCAAAAGGGTGACACCGCTATAAACCCTCACAAATGACAACAATAGATATCATTACAGAAGATGTGAGATAGAAAATAACTCACTTTCAATTATTTTCAGAAAATGAAATTACAAATTCAGAACTCACAATGCTACAACCTCATAGGATTGATTCATTACAACAAAATCAACTTTGAAAGAAAAACATATTATTCAAAGCCATAATCTAAACTAATGGAGCCACCTCCTACCACCTCCAATTAACCCTTTTATTTCACCCAAAAACTACCCTAGAATGTTCTAGAAACTTTAACTTTTCCTTTTGTTTTGGAACCAAAAGTCTCACCATTTGATTTCTTGCCTAGGAAGATATTTTAATGAAATTCACTTTTTAGTGGAGCAGCTTCATGGGGCCATTAATTTTGATCTAGGTATCTAATTTGCTATTATAATATATCATTGGAAAGATCTTTAAGAGATGTACACCATTGAAACTATTAGAGATCGTTTCATCCATTTTTTGATCTATTTTGAGGCTTCTAATGTTTTCATATTTGAATTTGAGGTTGCGTTGGAGTAATTTCTTGAGTTGGAAACTTAAATATCTCCCAAACCGTATAGGGTATTGAGACTATTCTTCCACCATTGATTTTTTTTTTCAATTCTGCTCCTTGGGGTAAATTTTTAGGTCCATATGAGGCCAATGAGGTTGACTTACTAAAATAAATAAATGACCGTTTTTTGCCTTTTCTAACTTCTGACTATCTCACACCTCTTAAGTGTCATCATGGGACTCAAAAAGACTAAAGAAAATAAGGAAAAAAACATTTTTTTGGGTGATGCAAGAATTCCCCTACACTAGTAGATGCTCCTACATCAAAGTCGCTTCATGCTTTAGAGCTAGTGGTAGATGATGCAAGAGATTGTCAGGTAGCATTAGCTTGCCAAAATGCTAAGGTTTTGTGGCCCATGCTTTTAGCTAGAAGTATCATGGGGAATGGTGGATTGATTGATGGTGATCAGACAGTGCTTGAGGTAGATTTTTGTGGGACCAAATTAAGTAAAAGGAAACAAAGGAAGGTGATATCACACTAATAGGTGACAATAAATGATTGCATTAACCAGGGCTATCAATGATGAACTTAATCAATGGTGGTGACTGAGTTGATGATCACCAAACAAAGGAACTCCATTGGGGAGAAAGATGAATATCAACGAAACAAAATGATTCATCCATTCGACAATGAAGGTACTTCATTGGAGAGAAAGGTAAATATTGGCAGCACCAAAATGTTAGTCCCTTCAACACGACGATGACAGATTAATCAATGGTGTTGATTCAACTATGATGATCAGATAGTGCACAGTGTATTTTGGTGGGACTCGATAGGAAGATGGAGTTAGTGGATGGTGACATGTGATGATAGATGGTAGAGGATGATTGCTCAGTATAACAATTCCCATCATTATTGTGAATTATGTGGCAATGATGTGGATGAAAAATGGTGATAACCCACTAGCTTGCTAAGAATCAGTGGAACCATTGTTAGAGCTCATGGGACAGTGGGCTTTGGATGTGTGTCTTGGTGTACCCCGTCTATGGCAAGCAGTGTTTAAAGGAGATTGATGGTGGAGATCAAAAGGAAAAGGTCTAATGGTAATTGCTAGTCAGTAAAGATCAATGAAACACAATTAAAGAAGATTGATCTAATGATCATGTTTTAAAGATGCTACTTGATGAACATAGAGCTAGAGGATCATGGTGAAAAGAGACATGATCAACAACCCAGATTCAAATATGAAGATCTCAAATGGATAAGTCTGTGTAAATGAGGGTTTTGACTGGTAACTGACTATATGATTAGATTCAATTACTCAAACCACATCAGCTACCAATTTTTTTGGTGATAAGATAAATAGTCGATGATACAGATATGTAGGTGGCGAAAGGGTAAAAGCACAAAGCTATGTCACACTTTATAAAGGAAATGACCAACACTGATCCAACTTTTAAACTTGAATCCCTAAAAAGTGGCATACATGTTTTGAATTTTGAAATGATGTAAACTAGTAAAATATGTATTTAAAAAAAAAAAAAAAAAAAATTTAAACTAGTTGCTGATAAAGTACTGAAAAATGAAGTTGCATGAGACGTCAAACTTTTTATAGTAAATTTTAGTTTTTTTTCTTTCAAATTTTTTGTGTGTATTTATAATTGAAACTCTAGTGCATGGATTTTTTTTTCCAATTTTGATAAATATATATTTTTAAATAAATATTAAAATGTGCATGAATTAAAAAATAGATGTTTCCATCAGACATCAACTTTCATATTAAATATTTATCTAAAATGGAAAAACAAATTACACCATCTTGAAATAGATTCTTTTATCTAGCGCATCATATTTTTTTCAAATTTTTAATAAGTTTTAGTATTTTTCCTTGGTATGGTAATCAACCTAATATTTTGTGCTAATAACCTACTTTTAGTAAAAATAAAAAAATAAAATATAAATAATAACTAAACTATTAAAATAAATATATTTTTGAAAACGACACTTATGGATCTACAAAAGGGTATTTTTATAATTTAAAAAAAAATGTTACATTAGTAGGAGTTATTGAAACTTCAAGTTTTTCAAATACATTTTTTTTTGGTAAATTGGACTCAAATTGGTGCTCCATAATTTTTAGCCAACAATTTTAGTTGAGAAAGTTGTGGAAGTATCTAAGTTAGCTAGAATGAATCTTACTAGATCATATGTTTGACCAAAATTGAGTTTTAGTTAGAAATACTTAAATTAAGTTGTGTTGATAAGTTGGTTGAAAGTGTGACACATATTTGTGCTTTTACCCGAAATATGATTCTGATGAAATATAGGGAGTATAAATCACATGACCTACCTAATCCAGTGACTATCTATTTGGTGATTTGATTCACTAGGTGGTGACATAGCTTGGAACAGAGATGGAGATCAGGATCAAATCGAATGAATAAAATAATATATTAAATGCACATTTTCCCTTAGGGTTTTAGATTGAGCCACATTTAGAAAATGCACTACATCTAAATTTAATGATTGTGAGGCTTGATGAAGAGGTATGGCATTGAGTAAGATATATGGTAAACCCTAATAGGTGTTTTTAGAAGAGCTAGATGGTCATGTAAGGCTCGAGATGAATAGGAAGTTGTTAGAAGAATGAAGAATAACATATTATTATACAACTTTTGTGTTATCATTGATGTCACCATGTTATATGAGTTGCAACTACAAGGTTAAGTTATAGGTTGATCAAGTATTCTGAACCGGTATCTAAACCAGTATGTAGTTATTATTATTCTGTATTTTGGTCTACAACCCCCCATTGATGATTATCATTGGTTGTGGTTTTGGGAAATGGTTTATGGATGTTGGAAGCTTGTAAGTTCAAAATCTCACATGTTTAGGTGCTTGTATGGTGAGTTGGCATCATTTTGTTGTTGCATTTTGTTGTTAGGTCTATCTCTGGCTGACCTAATGTATAATTGATATTGTAATGGATTAATTTTGTGGTGTGGATGTATTTGTGACCTATCTTAGGCCCATGTTGACATGTTGTAGCATGCTACATGCTTGGAATATTTTTGGAAAGGTTTTGTACAAGCTTCAAGCAGATAGTCAATCTTTTTTGTGAATAAGGGTTACATCTAATTAGGCTAACCTAATTGATCCTTGCAGATGAATCAACTATATATATTGGATATTTTTGATATTTTTGGTGCAAAGAATGAAGTGAAGACTGAAATATAGATAGTATTCAAAGATGTTGACATTTTTTAAGTCAGTTTATTAAGCATAAAAGGAACTGAATCAACACTTGTTAGGTGTAACTTTATCAGTTCATTTTTTGGATGTAAGCAATTTTGTTATTGTATCTTTTGGAGGAAGTGAGCCTCCAATTTTGGATAGTGAGTCCTAGCAGTGAGCCAACATTTGTAATATCTTACAACCAATTATACTATATTGTGAGCTAACCCTCACTGTGGTTTTTTCCCATTTTGGGTTTTCCACGTAAAAATCTTGGTGTTCATGTGTTGTGTGCTTTTATGTTCTATTAATGCTCTTTCTTATCTTTACTATTATATGCATTGGAGTAATTGGATGGTGTTTATTTAAGAAGTTTAAGAAGACACTGATTCACCCCCCTCTTAGTATCTTGGGTATTCAACAATTGGTATTAGAGCTTGGTTCCTCCAAAGAATCCTAACAACTTCAGGAAGATCTTGAAGATTGGACAAATGGATGATAAAGAAGAACTCTGGACTGCTCTTGAAGATCTTGACAAGGCTAAAAATGAAAATAGAGATTTGAAAGAAAATATTGATATGGAAAATGAATGCATTCTGAAATTGAAAGAGAAATTGAAGAAATTCAGAGAAAGACATAGAGAAGTGAGTGAGCAATTAAAACAAGCTAATAAAGAAGTTATTGAATTTAAGGTGCAAGTGGAGGAAAATAAGAGAATTGAATATTTTCTGAATATTGTGGTGCAATGCAAGATTGATGAATGCACAAGGCTTGAACAAGAAGTGGTGAATCTAAAAATAGATCTGGAGAAAGAAAAAATATATGAAGATAAGTTCAAAAAAAGCTCCACCAAGATTGATGAGTTGATTGCAGGGTAGAAACCTTCTAAAGAAAAAGGTGGTTTAGGAATAAAATCCAGTGAAAGCTCGAAGGCTATGCAAAACTCAAGATAAAGGGAAGCAGAAAAGAAATCCTAGAAACTTTGCTAGGAGATCACCTATTAGACAACCAAATGCTTAAAAGTACCCTTGATCTTTCAATGGTGTTTCTATTCATGCAATAAATTTGGTCACAAGGAAATAGAGTGTAGTAGAAGAATAAACCAATTTGTTGGATCCTTCTCCAAACAATGTTTTGCATGCAAGAAAGTAGGACATAGAGCTAGTGAATGCATAACTTAGATGATGAATTGGTTTAATGGAGATAAAATGATTCAAGCTTTTCTTGGCTACTGCTATACATGTAATAAGTTTGGACACAAAGAAAATTAGTGTAGATCAAGGGTTAATGGAGGTCAAACAAATTAGAAAAATGTTGTCTGCTACAACTGCAACAAACTTGCACACATTTCAAAAGTATGTAGAAGTAAAAAGTGAAATCATTCTAATCCAGCAAAGAAGAATGAACCAGTGAAGAAAATTGACAAGAATGAAGTTAAGCAAGAAATGAACACGATATGGAAGAAGAAAGAAGATCTAGAAACATCAAGTGTGTTTGTGCCCTCATTTGGTGCAGACAATTCCTTTGGCAATTAGACCCAACATGGTCTTAGAGGGAGCATTAACAAAAAATTGCTTGAACCACCTAGATATTTGGCGTGTCAGTTGTTTGCATGAGGATATGTTGTAAGGAATGGATAAATAGAGGGTATGCAAAAGCATTCAGAAGAAAAAGTGGAGGCATGTGCATTTGCAGAGAAAATTAGGGTATTTTAGTGCAATGAAGAAAGGTTTTTATTAGGTTTTTGAAATTTGCCACATTTAATGCAAATTAGGGTAGATTGTTGATTTATAAAGTGATTTTGTAAGGAATTTCAATCACTCATGCATTTGGAGAAATTGGAGAGCAATTTGGAGCATTCTTGAGGCAATTTGAAGTGTGAGTTGTGCAAACCTTAGTTCTAGTTTTCATGAAGGAAAAAGGTATTTTACTCTTCTGTGTTGTTGTGGGTTTGTGTGAATAATCTTTTATAAATTATTTGAGCTTTATTTATGGAGAAATCGAAACCCTTGTAGTCATAAAGGTGTCAAAAAGACCTAGACTGTCCTATAAGAAATACTCTATGAAGGTTTTCGAAGACAACCCCTTTGGAACCTTCTCATTGATTCCTCATGGTGTTATGCCTACCAAAGACCCTAGGATGTATATTCAAGTTAAGATTGAGGAATATAATGACAAAAAATTGATAGACATATAGCAGAATGAGCTCATCAGGGATGATTTCTTGGTAAAACCCAAGTATTCAAATATTGTTGCGAAGAAATTTGATCAATGGAATTACTTTCCTAACTTCAGCTCCACTGTTTATGATAAGTTTTAGTGGACTGAAAGACCTCACCTTATAAGTAAGGAAGTGATTAAGGCAGTTACGAAAATCTGTGACACTGGACTGGTACCAGTGTTGAAATCTATGAAGAATGAAGTGGTGATGAAAGTCACTGGAGCTACATTTGACAAAAGGGCTCTTGCTACAAAGCCTATTACCAATCCTTCTATGAATTATGCAGCTATAATGGTTGGACACAATATCTACTTCAATAATAGGGAGAATTATGTGTCTGCTACTATAATATACACCGATTATGACATGGTAGCTAATGGTACAAATTATTATTTGTGTGAACTTCTCTGACAATAGTTTTTTGAGAACTTGAAGATCTCAAGGGAGAATAAATATGCTTTTAAGTTTGGTTCTTTTATTGTGTTTTTGTTGTTCTACTTTATTAGAATACTTCACAGAAGAGATGATGTGATGATTTGGGACACATCTAGATTGGTTGCACATAAAATATTTTATTATATGTATAGTTTGGGTGATTTGAAGAGTTGAGATAATGCTTTGACAACATTCTCTACTATGTTCAAGAGCAACATGAATGAAAGAGAAAGGATCCCAAAGAAAGTTGTTGAAAAGTATAATAATGATATCATATTTCATGTATCCTCTGATGAATGCATGATTGAAGCTATTGAACCCCAAACTGTATGGATTAAACCATTAGGTTATGAGGTTACAAAGAATGAAGCTGAAGGTTATGTGCAAGTTTTGTTGAAGATTCCTAAAGATACCAATGAACCTAGAGCTGGAACTTATGTAGAAAAATATATGGAAGTTCACTTGGAGCATAGAAATCTAGTGATAAGAAAGAAGGTAGATGAAATGCTTAGAAATTATGGCTTCATTAATTAATAAATTGCACAAGGTAGTTCCATGGGAGAGAAAATGACTAGAGAATCAACAAGACCAAGGAGATCTGACATGACTACTCCTTCAAAACCATCTATAGCCCCTATAGTGAAAGTAGAACCCAGTGCTTTTGGTAAAGGTAAAGGCTCAGCTCCTTCCAGACCTAATACAAGATCTGGTAAAAGGAAAGAGAATCCTCTAATGGCACCAATAAAGAGGGGAAAGAAAGAAAAGGCTACAAGGGGAAAGAACCTTAGCATCACTGAAGAACAAGAGGAAGAAGAGGAAGACCTTGTAGAAAAATTTGTAACAAAGAAGAAAGGAAGTGTGTCCTCCGGTGAAGGTGCTTCAAATGAAGCTAGTGTTGGAAGTAAAAGATATCATCTTGTGTCATCCTTTGAAGAAGATGAAGAACAGGGTTTTGGTGTTCATGTGCAAACCAAACTAGAATCAAAGAAGGAAAAAGTGTCAGAAGAGGTATCCCTGGACCAAGAAGAACAAAAGGTCAGTCTAGTAAGACCTAGTTCCCTTCTTATATTGGAGGATTTGGTAAATAGCTTGATACATTTTGAAGATATGTTGTAGCCTACTGCAAAAAATTATGATCAAGTAGGTAGAGAGGAAGAAAAACATTAATTTTTGCTATTATTCAATATGTGATCACTTTGCAAGTCAGTTGGGATTATGTGAAGAACAATGTGTCAAAGAAAATATGGGAATCCCTAATGAAAAGGAGATCAGAGGATGTTGAATTTGAAGAGAGGATAAGAAATGATGCTTTTGAGAAAATTGGGTCCTCTCTGACCCCAAATGATTTGGAAACCTTGAAGAAGGTATGTTCAAAGATGTTCTGGATCAAGAAAAGAGTAAACACTCTGATGACAAAGGATAACAAGTGGATAAAGAAAATAAGGAAAGAGACTGTAGAAGCCATCAGGAGTATGGCTGAGAAATATGGTATGTTTGGTGCACTTCCATTCAGTTTTGCACCTAATTTAGGAAAAGAAGTTTTTGTAGAGGTTAACGAAGACATTCCTTTAGGTACAAGTGATACAAGAACTCCTCTAGAAACAAATGATATAGATATACCTCCAGATATAGGTGTTACAAATGATCCTTCAAAGATGGAGAAATAGAATGAGGGAGAACCTAAACAAGAGAAGCATTATGTTGTCCCTCTTAAGTATGATGAAGGTGAAAAAGATAAAGTTGAAGGAGAAGAAGACAAAGACAAAGTTGAAAAAGAAGATGATGACAAATAAGAAGAAAAAAAGTAGAAGAAGAACAAAAAATAGAGGAACAGGAGAAGGTAGAGGAAAAAGAAAGAGTAGAGGAAGAAGAAGGAAATGGGGAATCTATCGGGAATAATGAAGAAGATCAAAGGCAGGTTGTAGAATCTCAAAGGCCCTCTAAAGAATCCTCCTTCAATGATGATTTTTTGAAAGGCTTGCTATCCAAGAAAATTAGGTTCTAGCTGGTTATTCCTTCAAAACTTCTACAACTTCCCATGATTCACGATAGTGTGGACTTGGATAAGATTTCTCTTGTTCATAAGTTGGTGTTAGGGGATGCATTGCATGCATCCAAAAGAAAATAAATTATAGAAACACATTATAAGGGAACAAAGCTTATTGATGATGCTATCAAAGCTTTGCGGGAGGCCACCCCCAGTACATCAACGGATACATCTCACTCTGGTAGAGAATTTGAAACTTTTATTGGACTCCTTTAAGGAGCATACCTCTAGAATTGGTGAGAATACAAGGAAAGAGATTGAAGAGAAATTGGCTGAGAAAAGGATTTTGGCACTTGATAATAAGTTTTCTCTGGCACACACCAATATTGAAAAGAATCTGGAAGTTATGTAGGCTTGTGAGTCTGAAGCAAATATTGTATTCACTTATTGCATAAAGTGGTTGGATGCCACTCAAAACATTAAAGATCTCATGGAATTCATTGAGTCCCAGTTGACTGCTATCTCAAGTACCTATAGTGCATCCAAAGATACAAACAAAATGACTTGGAATGCTAGCTCTTCTCACATAGATAAATTATTTATTCTTTAGAAGCAGAAGGAAGATATCATCAAAATATTTGGTCAGCTAGGTGACCTTGTAAGAATGGAGTATACTCTTATTGCCAATGCCTTGGAAAATGTAGAAAAATTAGAGAATATCAATTTCACTCCAAGTTCTCTAGATGATGTAGAATAAATTATGGTGGAATTGGAATCTCGAAAAACAAAATTGAAACTACTAAGAAGAGTTAGGAGAATGGTAAGACTATTAATATGTAAGACAACTGAGAGGGGGGTGAATCAATTGTCACAAAATTCCAACTTAAAACTTCAACACAAAGCAATTTTGTTGGAAATATGTGCCTCAAACATCACAGGCTAAAACCTCTACTGGAGCAAAGTCGGTATGACATCTATCATGTATGGCTGACTAGCAGATTGGTAACATCATGGTTTGTACAGGTTGTTGTGACCTTGTTTCTGTCTTGCCGAATGCTTTCACTGTGGAGCTATCACTGTGACAAGGAGTGTTTGGTATGACCTCTTAGCGCTCGGGAGACATCTGGCCAACATGCCATTCAATCGGGCGTCGGGAAGACTCATAGTGACTGGGGGCTTTAGAGTGATTTCAACACTTGGGGACAAGTCCCAGCGAATAGTGAATGTCTTGCCAACAAGAATACATATGATGTCTTCATGATAACATAAAGATCTTGGTGAGAGGTCTTAGTGATAGATGAAAGTCATGCCGACGGGGACATACTCAGGAGTCATCGATGTAACACTAAGGTTTCATTATGAAGTATGGGCGATGTGCAAATGTCTCACCGATAGAGGCTCCAGTGTTGGCTATCGGGGTAACTCAAAGGTCCCGGGAAGACGTCTCAGTGAACGTTGAAGGTCTCACTAATAGAAACACCTTTTGGGAACTTCGGTATAACTCTTGGCGACGGATGAACACTTCGGGGTAAGTCTTGGAGTTCGGTATGTTCTCTTAGCGATAGACAAGAGTCTTGCCAACTTTTTCTTGATGCTTAGTATGTCTAGGGGTTTCAGAGTAATTTTGATGACTCGATATATGGTCTTAGTGAAAGATGATTGTCTAGCCGATAAGAACACTAGTATCGATATAACATATGGAACTCGGTATGATCTCCTGGTGACATAAGGAAGTCTTAGCGATAGTCGACTGATTTTGGCATAACACTGAAAGCTTGATGGAACATCTTGGTGATAATAGTGACTCTTCACAACATCGATATGAGGGTTTTGTGGCATCGGCGAGACACTGTTAGTGTCTCACCAAGATGCCGATACAGTGCGAATTCTGTTGACCGAGTGAGACCATCTGATGTGGCTCATTTTTGACCAATAGGAGAAGCCGAATCTAAAAAGTTGGAAGATTTTTCATTGCAACGGTTCTGTGATAGATAGAGATCAACATGGATATACTTGGTGATTGCAAATTGTAATCGATTGGTTTGAAGGTTGGTTGCATCAATGGATTTGTTGAGTGATTGAATCAGTAATTGAATTCTATTCTGTGTAGACTGTAACTTGAGGGTTCCTGTATAATTTTGTTCATGGTGAATGCTGCTGTAAACAGACACCAGAAAGATAAGTCTGTCATTTGTATGTAATCTCCATTATTGTAGTACAAAGTGATTTCTCTTGGTGTGGTGGGTTTTTCTCCCATAAGGGTTTTCCCACATATATCTGGTGTTCTTGTGTGATTGTCAAATGCTCTATTTCTGTTATCTGCTTCATAGTGCATCTTAATTGGACTGTAATTGTAAATTTTAAAGTGTATCTGCATTCTTTCCTAAGGTATTGACGTTAGGAGAATTTTTTTCCACATCTAATTTTCCTTACAAGTGGTATCAGAGCCTGGCCAGCTGTGTTATCCTTGTGGGTACGTTGGGTTCTTTTGAGTTAATTTTGTTTAGTGGGAGTCTTGTAGAGTTTGTTATTTATGATTACAGATTGAGATGGCTAGTACATCTGGTAAGATTGAAATAGAGAAGTTCAACGGTAGTAACTTTGAGTTGTGGAAACTCAAGATGGAGGATCTTCTAGTTGATCGAAATCTTTGGATTGTTGTGTCTGGAACTAAACCTACAGGAATGAAGCAAGAAGATTGGGACCTTGTAGATAGAAATTCGAAGGGGTTGATAAGGCTCTATTTGGTAGACTCCATTCTTTTGAATGTACATGAAGAGAAGACTGCATCTACCTTGTGGAATAGACTGGCATCTATTTATCAGGGGAAATCCTTGGTGAATAAACCGTTCTTGAGGAAGAAGCTGTATAATTTGAGAATGCAGGAAGGAGGGTCTATAGCTGATCATTTGAATGCATTTAACATGTTGCTTGCTCAATTGACATATGTTGGTGTAAAGACTGAAGAAGAGGATTGCTGTATGCTTATGTTGTGTTCTTTTCCAGACTCATGGGATCATCTGGTGATGGCTATTGGGAGTACAACATTGAATTTCAAGATGGAAGATGTTGTTGCATCTTTTCTGTCAAAAGAGATGAGAAGGAAACCTTCTGAGATGGTGAAGGAAGCTCTTGCTATCGGAGGAAGACTGAAAGGGAAAGGCAAGAAGAAGGACAAGAAATCAAAATTGAAATCAGAGGGGAGATAAAAGTCTCCTAGCAAGAAGTCCAAGGTGAAGTGTTGGAACTGTGGGCAACCTAGTCATGTTCGAAAGGATTGTAAAGAGAAGAAGAAGAAGAAGAAGTATTCTTCTGACAATGAATCTTCTCACAGTGATGGTGACGCCTTCATTGCAGCCTTGGCTACACAGGAATCAGATGATGTCTGGTTGATTGATTCTGGAGCATCTTTCCACATGAATTCTCATAGAGAATGGTTCACGAAGTATGAAGAATACGATGGTGGAAAGGTGTACTTGGCAAGTGATTCAACTTTGGAAATTGTTGGTCATGGAAGAGTCATAATACAATTCCCTGATGGAAGAGTGAAGGGGATCAATGATGTTATGCACATACCAGGTCTGGCTCAAAATTTGTTGTCTGTCAGTAAGCTGAATGATATCGGAGTGCAAGTCACGTTCTCTGGAAATGGCTGCAAGATGACTAGACATTCAATGGTGCTGGCTAGAGGTGCTCGAATTGGTACCCTGTACAAGCTGGATGCACAGGCTGTTCAATGTAACAGTGTCTCTATAAAGTCACTGAAAGCTACTCATGGAGGTAAAGAGGGACATATCCCTAATTATGTAAACTCTATGGAAGTAAAACTTCCTATAGAGAAGACTATGCTTTGGCATCATAGGTTAGGCCACATAGGAGAAAAAGGTTTAAAAACCTTGAAGAACAAAAACTTGGTTGAGGAGATTGAGATTGTAATCTTGAATTTGAATTTTGTGAACACTGTATATATGGAAAATAGCATCGTGTTTCATTTTACTCCAGTCCACATAAATCTTCTAGTTTGCTAGATTATATTTGTTTGGATGTATTTGGTCTAGTAGATGTTCCTTATTTGTCTAAATCAAGATACTATGTGCCGTTCATTGATGATTATTCAAGAAGAGCATTTATTTATTTTCTGAAAAGTAAATCAAAAGGATTCATTCGGTTTAAAGAATTTAAAAATCTTGTTGAAAATCAGACTAGTAGAAAAATAAAATGCTTGAGGACTGATAATGGCAGTGAATTTTGTTCGGATGAATTTGAAAGATACTGTAAAGACCATGGAATTAAAAGACACAAGACTACACCTTATACTCCACAGCAGAATGTAGTTGCAGAAAGGTTCAATAGGACAATGATGGAGAGAGCACGAAGTATGCTCAGTAGTGCTGGCTTGGAGGAGAAATTATGGACTAAGGCTGTATCTACTGCATGTTATCTAATTAATCATTCTCCAAATTCTGCTCTTGTTGAGAAAACACCTTTGGAAGCGTGGTCTGGTAAGAAGCCCTCTCTTAGACATATTTGGGTCTTTGGCTATGAGGCATATGCATATGTGCTAGATGTGAAAAGATCTAAATTGGAGAACAAGGCTATCAAGTGTATTTTTATTGGCTATAGTGTTGTCATAAAAGGATACAAGCTTTGGAATCCTGAAATAGAGAAGGTTATATATAGCAAAAGTGTAATCTTTCGTGAGCTAAAACCTTCCACTTTGGATCTACAGTTAGAGACAAAGTCACAAAACAATAAGGATGTAGTTGAAATTCCTCCTACACCTGAGAAAGAGGAATTGGAAATTCAAAATGTACCTGAAATTGAGGAGAGCTTGAGTAGTTCTGAAAGTTAAGAAGAAGAACAACAACCTCAACCTCAGCCACTGAGGAGGTCAACCCAAGAAAGGAAACAACCAGATAGGTATCGGTTCTCATTGATTGATTCTACTTGTGCCTATGCTTTAATTTCTAGCACTAATGAGCCTAGGATTGTGAAAGAGGCATTTATAATGTCTGATTCAGATTCTTGGTCGAAAGCGATGGAAGAAGAGATGGCATCTTTAGAAAAGAATGAAACCTGGAGTCTGGTGCCCTTTCCTAAAGGTAGAAAGGTTGTTGGCTACAAATGGGTATTTAAGAAAAAGATTGGTCTGGATGGCAGTGTAGAAAAGTACAAGGCAAGACTGGTTGCAAAGGGTTATTCCCAAGTCGAGGGAATTGATTATCGGGATATTTTTTCTCCTGTAGCAAAGTTGACATCTATCACATTTCTTTTGTCACTTGCAGCTGCATATGACTTAGAAGTCAAACAGATGGATGTGAAGACAACATTTCTTCATGGTGATCTTGAAGAAGAAATCTATATGTCCCAGCCTGAGCACTTTGTTGAGAAAGGTAAAGAAAAACTGGTATACAAATTAAAGAAGTCTATGTATGGGTTAAAGCAGTCACCTAGAATGTGGTACCAAAAATTTGATACTTTTGTATTGTCTTTGGGATTTGTAAGATCAAAATCTGATCACTGCATATATTATAAAGCTGAAAGTGATCAAGTAGTTGTTATTGCTCTCTATGTTGATAATATGTTATTCATAGGAAATAGTAAGCTACTGATTTATGATCTTAAGTCTCAGTTGTTTGCTAAGTTCGAAATGAAGGATCTTGGTGCAGCAAGGTATATTCTGGGGATGGAGATAACTAGGACAGGAAGAATAGAAAGCTTTGGCTCAGTCAGAGTAAGTATGTCAAGACTATTCTTGAGAGATTTTGTATGAATGATTGCAAATAGCTAGTGGTTCCAGTCATGCGGGGAACGAAGCTATCTGTTGAGGACTGTCCAAAATCTCCTACTAAGATGGAGGACATGACCAGTGTACTATATGCTAGTGGAGTTGGTAGTCTCATGTATGCAATGGTCTATACAAGGCCAGACACTTCCCAAGCAGTGGGAGTACTTACTCAATTTATGGCTAATCTAGGAAGAACACATTAGGATGCTGTAAAGAGAGTTTTCAAATATTTGAAGGGCACTTCAAATTTTGCTTTGTGTTACCATGGGAACTTGGTTGAATCACAGAGGACTCTCAGTATTCGAGGCTATGTGGATTCTGATTGGGTAGGGGACATTGACAGCAGGAGATCCACCAGTGGATACATTTTCATGATGAATGGTGGTGCAGTGAGTTGGATGAGCAAGCGGCAGGCTGTAGTCGCTTTTTCCACTACATAGGCTAAATACATGGTAGCTACTCATGCTTGTAAAGAAGATGTATGGTTGAAACATTTGTGTTGTAACATTGGTTTTGATGCAGGGGAAATAACAATTTTATGTGACAGTCAGAGTGCAATTTTTCTAGCAAAGAATCCAACTTTCCATGCTAGGACGAAACATATGGACATACAGTACCACTTTGTACGAGATATGGTGGAGGATGGAAAGGTTAGTTTGGAAAAAGTTGATACTCTAGAGAATGTTGCAGATTCATTGATGAAGCTAGTGAGCACAGACAAGTTCAGGTGGTGTGCCAGTTCAATGGGCCTTAGTGCCCATGATTTTTAGTAAGTTATGTTATGCTTTGGAGGTGCTTGTGTGATCTTTGTCAAGTGCGAGATTGTTGGAAATATGTGCCTCAAACATCATAGGCTGAAACCTCTACTGGAGCAAAGTCAGTATGACATCTATCATGTCTGGCCAACTAGTAGATTGGTAACATTATGGTTTGTATAGGTTGATGTGACCTTGTTTCTATCTTGCCGAATGCTTTCACTGTGGAGCTATCACTATGACAAGGAGTGTTCAGTATGACCTCTTAGCACTCGGGAGACATTTGGCTGACAGGTCATTCAATCAGGCGTCGGGAAGACTCATAGCGACCGGGGGCTTCAGAGTGACTTCAACACTCAGGGAGAAGTCCTAGTGAACAGTGAATGTCTTGCCAACAAGGAATACATATGATGTCAAGTTGTGATAACATAAAGATCTTGGTGAGAGGTCTTAGCGATAGATGAAATTCATGCCGATGGGGACATACTTAGGAGTCATCGATGTAACACTAAGGTTTCGTTATGAAGTCTGGACGATGTGAAAATGTCTCACCAATGGAGGCTCCAGTGTTGGCTATCGAGGTAACTCAAAGGTCCCGGGAAGACGTCTCAGTGAATGTTGAAGGTCCTTGTTGTGCCCTTAGCACACACGCCCCATTCAGAACGGGGACCCTCTTTTCTTTCCCCTTGCCGAGTCTTTTGGGGCCACCTCATTTTCCATGCCCCTCTTTTTTGATGTTTCGCATGGTCAATGTTGCTCCAAGGTTTCATCATAAGTCGATCGTGCCTCCGCTTTTGGTCTTTGCTGCCTTCCGGAGGTTCGGGGGTCCCTTTGGCATTTTGGCTCTAGAGCGGCCTTGGGCTCCCTCAGGCCCGGGCGTCCGGAGTGCTCTGTTCGGGCTTCCCCTTTGCATTTTCCGTCCTTTGCGGCATTCTCCGAACGTCTTTCTGCCCCTCAGGGTCTGCCCTGCCATCCGCCACCTGAGGCTTTCGCAAATTTTAGCGGCGGCATCTGCTCCTTTGGAGCCCCATCCTTGGAAGACCGCTTCTGGACTTCCGTCCTGGGATCGCTGTCCACGATGGCTAGCCTCTGGCAGCCTCCTGCTCCTCGGGCCCCACCTTGGTTTTTTCCGCCGATGGTTTATTTTGAGCACTCGCCACGAGACTTTCCGGGCTTGACTGTCCAGAGTTCCATTCCCAGAACTCCGTGGAAGTTTCGCAGTCCTCGACGGCGGATTTCTACCGTCTCCCTGGGATCCGGGCCCTGAACCTTCCGCTGCCGCCGTCGCCCAATCAACGCGGAAATCACACGGCAGCCGCCACGCCACGTCTTTCCAGCTGCCGGGTCCTGGGGTCTCCGCCGCTACTGCCAACCTAATTTGAATCCCACCAACTTTCCCGCGGCCGTACGAGCAATTAATACGGGTATTAGTGGTGGTTAGGGTATAAAATACCCAACCTGCCAAAATCATTTTCACAAATAGGAATCAGAGCTAATTGAGAATTGATCATCTGGAGCCCGTAGCATTCGACAAGTATCGCGATTGTCAGCTTGAGCATCACTTCGATCAACGTCGGTGGATCCCACGCCTCACCACTTAGCATATTCGAGGTAGGCCACCCCCGTTTTCCCTCCCATCTTTTTTGTAATTTTGAAGCATTTGATCAAATGAATCAATAAGTAGGATGGCATAAGATGGAAGAAAACCAAATTGTGTTCATAACCCACGTGTCCAAAATCGTCAAAACCTGACAGAACGCCCTCGCTGCCGATTCAGGACCTCTCCCTACTGCGGCTGTTCATCGCACAGGGCGAATGTCCCTCCTGGGTCCGAGGCCCATCTACGCCATCGAATTCAAACTCCCAAACCTCCTAGCGGAATTCCCCCCTCTCCGGGCCCGATCTGTCGGATCTTCCCCCTCAGATTTCCATTGGCCTTTCACCGCGCGTTAACGACCTAGACTATCCTGCCTCCCAGATAGCCAGATCCCGACTTCGGCTCCACCGTAGAAATTGCAACTTAGAAGCACGCCCTTTGGTTGTCCCAGGCCCAGAACCCCAGAGTTCCGTCTCCGGAGTTCTGCAAGTGATTTTCCTTCCGCGGCGGCGGATTCCGTCTAGCGCCCCAACCTCCGGGCCTCGTCATTACCTCAGCTCTTTGAACCCTTGGCAGGTTTCATCTGTCCTTGTTACCTTCGGGCTCCAGCCGGTGGGCTTCCCTGCCAGGTTTTCCGTGTGCTCGGCATTGTTTTTTTGTGCCTCGGCCATCCGCTTTTCGGGTCCCGGCTCTTGGACTTCCGTCTTCGGAAGTCCGACTCTCTCCTGCCAAATCTCCTCACAGCCGTGGGAACCTTCAGGCCCGGTCGTCTGAAGTTCCGCTCCCGGAACTCCGTGACGGTTCCGCCGTCCTCCACGGTGGACCCCTGCCGGCTTCCTGACCTTCGGGCCCCGAGCATCTCCTTGCCGCCGCCATCCGAAATTGCTAAAAATCTTGCGGAGGCCGGTGCATCGCGTCTCACCGGCCGCCAGGCCCCGCCACGCTGGAAGCCTCCAAGCCTGAACCATAATCTCATGCCAGCCATCCTTTGGCCTCACAGACCCCAGCCCTCGGACTTCCACAGTGGGACTTCCTCAGCCAGATTTTTGCCTACTGTTCGCCATTGCCAACGGCCGCCTCTTAACTGCTTTCCAGCTTAAGACCTCTAATGCGCCTTAGATCAACCCAAACAAGCTCAAATCCAAAATCTAACTTCGACCCATGTCCTAAATTGTGCTCTTCGCCATCGTGAGCCTTTCGAAACATAAAAATTTGGCCAAGAGGGGTCTCCAGGAGCTTTCCATTGCATTTTCCCTTCCAGGCAGTATTCCTGCCAGGGAAGTCTGGCCCTCCGGGCCTGGATTGTCCAGATGCCCTGAAACGAAGGTCGATAACATCTAAGGATAAAATTTATGATATACTTAATTGATTATTTAGATGTTATGCTTAAAATATGGACTAACATGAATGCTTTTGATATTTTTTTACACTGACTTTGCCCTTGTTTGCAGAATATATGGAATCGGCTGCAGGAACTTCAAGGGCCTCTGCCAAAAAGGAAAAGGGCAAGAAATCAGGGAGGACCGCTCGGGGAAAAGAAGATAAAGATCAGATGAAGTTTCAGTTCCAAGGTGAGCCGCTCTATTCAAAGGTCTCGACGGACTGGAAGGAGATTTCAGATACCAACATCGACCAAGTGGACATAGATGAGTTCACTAAGAGGGTCAAGGTCAACCCTACAACAAAGAACGCCAGACTAATAAAGCAGAGTGGAATCTTCAAGGCTGCCGGTTTTCCTCCCTCTCTCATAGCACCCGAACTAGTAATGGTTTCGAGAGGAGAGTCTCCCACAGTGTCAGGGAACTCTTGAAGGAATATGCCTTCTTATTTATTCAGTTTCCCAAGTTTACCTACATCCAGGCCCAGGGTTTCACGGAGCGGCCAAACAGATTGCTGAGGTACCCAAATGACAGAATCATCCTCCTGGAGCTCTCTCAGCAACTCCAACACATCCAGGCCATCTTCAACAATAAGCACGTAGTAGGGATCCCCTATCCCATGACCCTCGGTTAGGGACTATATCGACTACAGACATCTCAATGTGCCAGCAATTCTAAGAAGGAGCTCAAGGAATATAATTTTGAATGGTACACGGCTCACCCACGGATGGACCCACATGGCTATGTTAGGAAAGCACTGGGGCCGGCGTACGCCCACCAATACCATATTGAAGACTTCTGGGTAGATTACAAAGATGACAAGGAGGTTCGTGCAAGGCACTACATGCGCATGACCGTACAGTTCTTAAGAAGAGTGCAACCGTTCCAGGTACTGGACCAGCTCGAGGAGGACGAGTCCATGATAATGCAACCAAGGTACCTGCAGTTGCTGACTTGGCAATCCCCTCCATTGACTAGGATGAACAAGAGGTCAATGACCTGGATACCATCACCCAGCCAATCATAACTCACACTAAGGAGTGGGTCGATGGGCAGGTGGCGCAACTTAAACAACAAGGAGTGGTCCTAACATATGAGGCGCTCAAGAGTGAGCCAAGCGCCACGGAGGACGTTGTCGCCACCACATCAACTGGTGAGACTTCCAAGTCTCCCCCCATCACCAGGTCTCAAAAGAGGAAAGGAACAAAGACCGCACAGTCTGTAGACCCCAAGGAGTAAGAAAAGAAAGAAACGTGAGGCTCATCTCCCAAAAGGCTCAAGCAGACAATGGCTACAATAGAATCATAGCCTCCATTGGCTCTCCCTGCCCCTCCTGTTATGTCACCCACCTCCCAAGCTATGGTCGCTACATCTCCACTGGCAGTGGACATCTATGTCCATCTTGCCCCTTCGCCCCCGACCAGGTCGGTGGTCGTCATTGATTCCTCTTTTGGCATGACCACTCCTCCTTCCTCTACCACCATGTCTCCGATTACATCCCTCCCTTTGGCAATAATAACGTCACCTGTTCCCCTTGCCACTATACCCGAGGCTATCACACGGCACCTACAGAGTCTTCCCCCTAAGCTCTCACAGATCCTAATGGACCTCGCACTCCAAGCAACCCTCGCCCAAGCCCTCGCAACAGCTCAACCTTCGCAACCACCAACAGGGCCGCCGACCATGAAAGCCACAATGCAAATTTTAGAGGAGTTAGAGGAGCAAGAACGGGAATCCTCGAAGCCTATTGAGGAGGAGGCCGATGAATATCACGAGCACCCTAAGTACGAGCACTAAACCATTGACAGGGTGGTTTATGAGGGAGAAGAGACAGGCTCTTCCGAGAGTGGAGATAAAGAGGATGGCTCGGGTGCCAAGGAAATCATCCAGACTTTTGATGAGGACCTTGAGGAGGAGATGGCGTAGCAATTAAAGGACATAGGAATGGAAGCAGATTAGTCACCACATGGTGAAGAGGGGCAGCCACCAGAAGAGCAGTCGCAAAAGGATCTCACCGAGGCTAAGACCCATGCTATAAGGAGCCCTGAGGCCGAGGCTACTAAAGAGAAGAAAGAAGAGGAGGCAGCGAAAGAAGAAAGCCCCACCCAACAGTTGTACACCAAGCTGCCTGTCAAGCACCTCGTGTTTGTTCGTGACTCCGATGAGGAGGAGGAGGATGCTACTAAAGACAAAGATGAGCCCCAAAAGGAAAAGGAGGCAGAAGTCTTGCCTCTGACGGAGAAGGGTGAGGGCAGCCATGATGCACCCAAGGATAAATTTGCTATGCCCGATTGGTTGGAAAAAAAATTGGAGAAGACTACTCCTGTTCTAAAGGATCCAAGAGCGAGAATGGAGGCCATCTTGGCTCGATCCCTAAGCATGACAAAGAAAAAGAAGAAGCCCAAGGTCCGATCCAAGATGACGATGGATGCTTCTGGCTCCCGAGTAGTATAAATTGCAACACCTACTATCGGCCAGGCGGGGGTGAGTTACAATATTTCTACCATTGATTTGGGGACAACAACCAGGGAACAAAAGGTCGAGCACCTTGAGGAGTTGGTGGCCACGGTGGTGCACCTGATCAAGCAGGATAAGATATCCAAGGATGAGCTCAAAGCGCAGGTTGCTGCCCTAACCGACTACATCCAGCAATGGTCCTCAGTGGATGACCTTCCCACCACCTCCATAGCTGCGCCACAGTTGCTCTCCAAGGAACAGATTGACAAGATGGAGAGAAGGAAGAACTTGGAAAAGACCACTGAGGATTGGTTCCGACGGGTTGTATACATCAAAAATATGGGAATCAGCAAGGCTGTGTGGACAACCAACAAGTTCTTGGACCTGATCCAGTCTCTGGAGAGCACGAAGAGGCTCTGCACCAATTTCCCTGCAACATACGACTCCACCTTCCCAAGAATTAAAGCCATTCTTCAGATGCCTGAGAACATATGGGAGGAGAAGCTAGAGCTGAAAGCGGAGGATCATTGGCTAGTGGATGTGTGGCACAGAGACCTCATCAACCAGAAGGAGAGGTCGGAGCAGATCCTCAACAGGGTGGATCCAGATATTGAGTGGATTAAGGAGATCTGGGCAGAATGTGTCGAATACCTCAAGCTGATGACGGGCTATGATATGCCCACGGTGCAAATGGATGCAGAAAAGATCAAGCCATACTTCGAGGAGAAGATGAAGGACGGGACAACCAGAGAAATTACAATGGAGTTCCTGAGTTTTGCTGCCCGCGCCTTCGACCAATCAAAGCTATTCAAAGACCAAGGCTCGAAGTATGACGAGGACTGGAAGCAGCTGGAAGAGAATGCTAAGGAATGGAGCTATCAGGTGTTAAGATGCGAGATCCTCGAGATAGACAAGCTCTAGGTCGTCATCCTCAAGTACATTGAACATGCAGCTTCCAAGGAGCAAGAGGACAGCCCAGCCAAAGAGGAAGAAGAGTAGCCAAATAAAAGAAGCTACAGATAAATAGCAAACCATCCACTAGATGACAAAATAGGGAAGAGACAAAAAATGTTTTTAAATTGTAAATCTATTTGGGGGTAGGTGAAACCCTATTTTGTAATGAATCTTGGCCATTCATTTAACTTTTGGAAAACTATAAATAAATCACTCCCCTCATTTGCAAAAGGGAGAGTTGAGTTGTTGTAAAGGCATGCTGCTGAAATTTATAAGATATCATTGACTTGGTGTATTTTCTTGATTTCTCCCATGTGACATGATTCATTCTCCAATATTACATGTTTAGCTTAGATCTTATGGCTGTTTAGTTAGCTGTTTATTTTATTTTGATAAATCTTAGGAATGCTGTTGGGTGATTGTGAAAATTCCTACTTTGTTGATGATCCCTTACTCCATACTTTTTGCTGTTTGCTGAAGGTAGATAGCTGTGCAAAGTTAGCCTGGACTTGATTTGAAGCTGCCCCAAACATTTATCTTTAATTCATGCATGTATATGGTGGATGAAGGATGAAATATCTATAGCCCTTAGAAGATAGCACAATTTCCATGATACTGTGAAATCCTTGGTTAAGTGGGATATTGTTTTGAGGAATTGTCCATTGCAGGGATTCCATTGTCACTATTTATAGCAAGCTTCAAACTTAGGAACTTTTCTCCTCCTTCGCCCTTTTCCTTTTTTTTAGTAACTGACCTATGCTAAGGTTCATTGCACATTGTAAAGCCAAATCCAACAACTAAATGGAGTCTAAGATTGCTGTTTGAACCTACAGCCAAAGTATAATTGCCTTTATCCTAAGAACTCCATTCCAAAATCCAACCTCATGCTTTATGTCCACATTTTGTATTTTCTGTAAGACCGCCTTGTGATTCTAGCAAATCACATCAAACTACTGAGGTATCTAAGCACTGTCATGACCTGACACCCAAGAGACCTTGGGATAGTGTTTTGCAATTCGATTGTGGGAGATTGTCTTTCAAGAGAGGTAGTGCACCTACGCACTGCTTGTGTTGAGAAGTGCATAAAAACATCATCAACAGTCCCACCAACAGAAATACCTTTTGGGATCTTTGGTATAACTCTTGGCGACAAATGAACAATTCGGGGTAAGTCTTGGATTTTAGTATGTTCTCTTAGCGATAGACAAGAGTCTTGCCGGCTTCTGCTTGGCGCTCGGTATGTCTGGGGGTTTCAGAGTAACTCTGATGACTCGATATATGGTCTTAGCGAAAGACGATTGTCTGGCTGATAAGAACACTAGTATCAGTATAACATATGGAACTCGGTATGATCTCCTGGCGACATAAGGAAGTCTTAGCGATAGTCTCCTGATTTCGGCATAACACTGAAAGCTCAATGGAACATCTTGGCGATAATAGTGACTCTTCGTGACATCGATATGAAGGTTATGTGGCATCGGCAAGACACTATTAGTGTCTCACTAAGATGCCGATACAGTGCGAATTATGTTGACCGAGTGAGACCATCTGATGTGGCTCATTTTCGACCAATAGGAGAAGTTGAATCTGAACAGTTGGAAGATTGTTCGTTGCGACGATTTTGTGAGGAAGCTCGACAGATAGAGATCGACATGGATATACTTGGTGATTGTAGATTGTAATCGGTTGGTTCGAAGGTTGGTTGCGTTGACAGATTTGATGAGTGATTGAATCAATAATTGAATTCTATTTTGTGTAGACTGTAACTTGAAGGTTCCTATACAAGATTGTTCATGGTGAATGCTATTGTAAATAAACACCAAAAAGATAAGTCTGTCATTTGTATGTAATCTCCATTACTGTAATACAAAGTGATTTCTCTTGGTGTGGTAGGTTTTTCTCCCGTAAGGGTTTTCCCACATATATCTGGTGTTCTTGTGTGATTGTCAAATACTCTGTTTCTATTATCTGCTTCATAGTGCATCTTAATTGGACTGTAATTGTAAATTTTAAAGTGTATCTACATTCTTTCCTGATGTATTGACGTTAGGAGAATTGTTTTCCCCATCTAATTTTCCTTACAATAGGCTTGTGAATCTGAAGTAAATATTGTATTCACTTATTGCATAAAGTGGTTGGATGCCACTTAGAACATTAAAGATCTCATGGAATCCATTGAGTCCCAGTTGACTGCTATCTCGAGGACCTATAGTGCATCCAAAGATAGAGACAAAATGACTTGGAATGCTAGCTCTTCTCACATAGATAAATTCTTTATTCTTTAGAAGCAGAAGGAAGATATCATCAAAATATTTGGTCAGCTAGGTGACCTTGTAAGAATGGAGTATACTCCTATTGCCAATGCCTTGGGTAATGTAGAAAAATTAGAGAATATCAATTTGACTCCAAGTTCTCTAGATGATGTAGAAGAAATTATGGTGGAATTGGAATCTCTAAAAAAAAACTTGAAACTACTAAGAAGAGTTGGGAGAATGGTAAGACTATTAATATGGAAGACAACTAAGAGGGGGGTGAATCGGTTGTCACAAAATTCCAACTTAAAACTTCAACAGAAAGAAATTCCACAACCACACTATTTTGTTATTAAATATAAGCATGAACCATAGATAATAGAAAGTAAATTAACACAATAAACACCATTTCTTTACGTGAAAAACCCAAGGAGGGAAAAACCATGGTGAGGATTAACTCACAATATAAAGTAGTTTCAAACTGAAAAATAAAAGGCTCACTACCAAGGGCTCGCTTCCCTGATAGGACTCATTGTCTAGATACAAAATCTCACTACTTACAAGGGAGGCTCACTTCCTATAAAAAGATTGAAAAAACAAAATTGGGCTTTACAACCAAAATGAACTGAGAATAATGCACCTAACAAGTGTTGATGTAGTTCTAATGATGCTCAATAGATTGACTTAACACACTTCATCATTTTCACTTACTTTCAACTTCACATTCACAACTGCCTCATTGAGTTGTGCATAGACACACACACTTCTATTTATCTTTGTCTCTATCTTCTAAAACTATCCAACATATATATATATATGTACCTGATCTTTTCTGAGAGCATTAATTAGGTTAGCCTAATTAGATACACTTCACATTCACCAAAATTACCAACTGTCGACTCCAGTCATTCACAAAATATTTCCAAAAAGCAAATCAAACATCCAACACACTACATTATGTCAACATAAACCTAAGATAGGTCACACATATATCCACATAGAAAAAATAATTCACCATATCACAACTAACCCAAGAAGTTGGCAAGGAATAGACTTCAATGCAAAAAGAAAAAAAAAATTATGTTGGTTACAACTATGCTATATGAGCACCAAAGCACATAATATTTTGAACATGCATGCCTTCAACAACCATAAAAAATTTCCCAAAACTACAAGCATTAACTACCAACTACAAAGGAATGCAAACTAGAATACTAGAGAGTGCAACTCGAATACTGGTTCAGATATTGAACAAAAATACCAGATCAAGTACTAACATAGACTTACATCCTCAACATGGTGACATCAATGACAACAAAAAGCTATAGAGATAGTCATCCTTCTTTATTTTTCCAGCAATCTCCCCCTTTGTCATTGATGGCAACATGTGCCAAAAAAGAATATATAAGAAAACTTCTCCAATCTCTCTGAACTCTTCCCTAATTACTCCAATCTCTCCCCCTTTGAAATCAATGTCAAAGGGCGGCCAAAAATAGATGTAAACAAAGATTTAAACATGGTGACATCAAAAATTTGTAAAAAGATTCGAAAACTCCTAGCCATCCAAAAATTTCCAAACAACAATTCAATTAACTTCATTTTGTTCAAATTCTTTTTCCTCTTCCTTTTCTTCTTCACCAAAACAAAAACAACATAAACTAAACACTCAGGATTCAAGTAAAAATAATACTCTTTACCTGAAACACCTTCTTGTATCTTTCCTTGAGAACTAGACAAATTTCTTCCAGTTAAATGTAGCTGAATCCATTCTTGTGTAGATGCTTTGCAATAATCCCAATCAAGTAAAAGAAGATGACCAATATGAGCAATGTCTTTCAACATCTTCTGCATTAGTAACTATTCCAGAAAGATGGTCTAACTGGACCTCAACAATCTCCTTAAGGAGCCACAAGGTTTTCACCACATCATCTCTTTGTCTTTGTACAACAATTAGTTCAGCTTATAGTTCTCCAACTTTCAATCTTTGCTTCCCTTCTTTGTCTTTAAAAATATCAAAGTTCTTTCCAATATTGTTCACTTCAGATTCAATTGCTTCAATTCTTCTTCTAAAATTATCTACTACAACAAGCCACCAGAGGCAATATTTGTAAATATATGATATTTCTTTAATGCATTTATTTGTTTCTGTTGGCAAGAGACAATTCAAATATCATCTAGTGTTGTCATTGATGGAAACCCTAGTCAGTGATATGATCTGCACATCAACGTTTGCTTGTACCATAAGTCAGATTGAAGCTAAGGGATTAACTATCAAATTAGAACAGAGCATCTGAAAGAATTGTGTTCATTGATTCATATGCAATTTTCTGTTATCATTTTGAGATGTGGATCTCAGGGAAGGTCATTTGGTGTATGATCTATGTTATCCTTGAATCTTAGAGCCTCGTATTGATTTGTGTGAAAGTTAGAAGATCTGGTTGATTGCTTTTATGTCTAGCAGTGCAAGAAGGCCAACTAAGTGAATTTAGCATGTTGCAGATGTTTGAGGAAAAATTGTTTGAAGTTTTTTCGTGTTCAAGGATATTTTTTTGGGTCCTCACTATTCCGTGGCCAACTTTGGTTGGTGCGCATTGAAAATTATCTATAGATTGAGCCGACAGTTTTTAAATATTTTATGTTTTGTTGAAGCTGACATGTGGTTGATTAAATATTTAGTTGTGGATATATATAAGTGATCATTTATATCATTTGGATGTATGTACGAATTGTGTTGATGTTTATTGTGAAATTTAGAAGGATTGTAGAGTGATTATGCACAGTTTCACTTGTGCAGAAAAGGATTTGTTATCTGAATTAATGCAGACAAAGTAGAAGAGAATAATCAGACAGAAGGTCAAAAATGTGATTGATGTGCTTAACCGGAACAAAAATCAGGCATTAGTAGATGCTATTCTCTTAGTTCAAATCTTTTGGATGTAACTTAAATGCTTTTGTAAGATAGTGAGTCTTCTTTTGTATCTGAGCAGTGAGCTCTAGGTAGTGTGCCTGAATGCATGTGCATTCCCATTTGTAAACACTTATATTTGAGTATACTCATATTGTGGACTGACCTCCACCGTGTTTTCTCCCCTAATAGGGTTTCCACATAAAAAAATACTTGTATTATGGTGTTGTGGTTGATTTATTTGTGTTCTTGCTTCTTTCTTTTGGTTCAATGCTATAAGTGGTTTAAAGATCAGGTTAATAAAGTTAAATTTTGTAGAACACTAATTCACCCCCCCTCTCAATGTTCCTTGATTCCAACAATTGGTATCAGAGCCTAGTTCCTTGAAAAAAGTTTAAAAGCTTGGGGAAGATCTGGGAAAGTGATTCGATGGATTCAAGTAGTCTTCAACAACAACTTTTGGTGGGACTAGATGATCTTGATCAATGCAAATCCAAAGTCTGTGAATTGCAAGAAAGACTCATGAATGCTGAGAAATTCATTTAATCATTGAAAGATAAAATCAATGAGTCAAGGGAAAATATAAAGGAGCTTTGTGATTAGCTTAAGCAGAAAGAAAGTAAGAGCATGGAAGGTGAACACCTAAGTCAAGCCTTGAAGGAAAAGACAAAAGAATGTGAAAAGCTTACTAGAGAAAATGTTGTCCTAAAGCATGAGATGGAATCTATTGTGATGAGGATGACCAAGGAGATTGAAGATAGAAAGAAGAATGAAGAGAATCTTGCCCAGTCCTTGAAAGAGAAATATGAAGAAGGTAGCTGAATTATTGATGGATTCAATTAGTTGGAGCTTGAATTGGAACAATTCAAAAATAATGAAGAAGAGCTTGAAAAGTAGATTGTTAATCTCATTTTTGAACTTGCTACTACAAATGAATTCAAGGAGAAGTTCAATATTAGCTCAGCCAAGCTTGATGAACTAATTAAAATTCAGAAGACTCGAAGTGACAAGCCAAGTCTTGGATATGAGAAAGGATAAATCTTTAGATCTAGAAAAAGGATATTTAGGCAAGGAAATCAAATGAATAAAGCTGGAAGGTATCAAGTAACAAAACCTAATGCTCAAAGGTTCAATGGTTACTATTTTCTTTGCAATAAATTTGGTCATATGGTTGTTCAATGTAGAATCACAATGAATCCAAGTGGTCCATCATTCTCTGGTCAGTGTTTCAATTGCAATAAATATGGTCATAAGTTAGTTGAATGCATAAATATGTCAAAAAAATAAATTCAATGGAGATGTTAGATGTTATACCTATAATATATTTGGCCATATTGCTAACCAATACATATCAAGAGAAAATCAATGGAATAATTGGTCTAGACAAAAAACTATTGTGTGCTATAATTGCAACAAATCCAGTCACATTGCTAGATTCTATAGAAGTAGGAATGGTCTGATAAATCAAGGGAAAAGCATGTAGAAGGATGAAAAGGGAAAAGGAAAAGTTACTATAGATGAGATCAGGAAGAAAATGAAGAAGACATGAGTGAAAAAGAGTCCTTCTGATGCAGGAAATGGTTCAGCACTAGAATCTGGTTCTGGTAATTCCTTCGAGAATTAGTTTATAGCCTCTGGCCTAGGCCAGTTCTCAAGAAAATCATTTAACCCCCTTGTCGATAGTCAGTACTAGAATGTGGAATATTGCAATGATTGCATTAGTGATGTGCAGATGTTCTAGAATCTCTTGTGGAGAAAATTTGTGCAAAATTGAAGGTCCGTAGAAGAATTTTCTTTCACAGTCTATGAAAACAAGGTATCTAGAAGACTTAGGGAAAAATAATTTATTGTGATGAAAAAGTTAGGTGCATGAATGATAAAAAAGTTATTTCTACCCCTCATTTGTTTCATTTTTAATTTTGAGAAGAAGCTTGGAGAGCTCTACAATGAAATTTGGTGAGATATAAGTTTGAAGGCAATTTGGTGATCAAACCCTAATTTGGAAAAAGGTATTTATCTGTAAACTTGTGAACCTAAAAACTCTATAAATGGCTACTCCATTGGTTGTTGATATTAAGGATAGGCCCCATCCAAAATTCAAATGGCACCCATTCAAATCCATCAAGAAAAAACCATTAGGTGCATTTTCTTCCATTGCATATGGTTTTTTGAGTATCAAAGATATTAGGGAATACATTCATGGAAATGTTGAAGAGTTAGGAAGCTCCCAGTTGCTAAATTTGTACACCAATCACATTGTGGGAGAATATTTCTCTGTAAAACCTGAATTTAAATCTCTGGAGGAGAAGAAGTTCATGCAAAATGTGAAATTTCTTATGTTTGAAGAAAATGAATGGGTTCGGTACATATTGAGTCAAGTGCATGCCGAGTTTATGTGGTTAAGTCAACCTTTCAAGATCACAAAGGAAGCCATAAGGATTGTTACTATTTTAAATTCATTTGGTGGGTTGTCGACATTGAAATCCATAAAGAACCAAACAGTTATAGATGCAACTGGTTCATTTTTTGACAAAAGAGCCATGACAATCAATGACATCATCAAAGTGGATGCTAGATTTTCCTCTATGGTTATTGGTTACAAGATCTATCACTCCAGCCAGGATAATTATGTATTTGGTACAACAATTTATGCAGCATATCAGATGGTTAAGGAAAATGTAGAATATGATCTATGTGAGTTACTTTGGAGCTAGTTAATTGAGAATCTTTGCAAAATCAAGAAGGATAAGAAGAATTATTTCAAGTATGGTAATATTTTGTTGTAACTATTCTTCTATTTCATGAATGAAGTTTTGGGAGTTTGAAAAGTTCATTAGCAAGGTGATAAACAGGTATCTATTCAAATTATAGATATTTGGGGTTATTTCAAAAGCTTTTAGAATGAGATGCAAGCCAAGGAAAGGATTCCTACTTCTATAGTGGAAAAAGATAAGGACACAATTTGCTTCATGGTTGATATTGATCAGTGCTTAATGGAATCTGGAGAACCTAGAATAATGTGGATAATGCCTATGGGTTATGAGGTTGAGGGACACATTTTTGAGCTATATGCTCAATACCTATTGATTAAACCTTGAAATACTATAGAAGAAAGGTTTGGTACCTTTGAGGAAAAGGATATGCAAGTGCATGAACAATTGAAGAAGCCTATGCTAATCTGGAAGGTGAGAAAGGAAGTTGAAGCCTTTGCAAAAAGCATGGGGATATTAGCTAAAGCTATAATGGAAGCTAGGAGGAAAAGAGAACAAGCTAAAGCAGGAGAGCCAACTAGAACTAAGTCTTCTAGTCAGGTAGCATCCTCTGCCAAATCTAGATCCATAAGGAGCTCTTCTCTCTCATTCGGTCCTGTAAAGAAATGAAGCCCTATGAAAGCTCAAGTCAAGACAACCAATAGAGAAGGAAAGATGAAGAAGGATATGAGCACAAGAGTCTATGTTGTTGTTTCAGAAGATGAAGAAACTGAATCTAATGAAGAGGTAAGAGAAATTAAGCAAAATGGCTCAAAAGCATCTAAAGTCTCTAAGGACAAGCCCTCTGATGAAGAGAAAGCAAAGAAAAAGATGAAAAATGAAAAATCAGGTATGTTTGTAGAAGAAGTGGAAAAATACTTGATTAAGGATGGTGATCTAAGACCACTTTGTGAAAGGTATGACACCTTTGATAGTGCTCATCAAAGAATTCTTGAGGAAGCCACAATAAAGTATTTGAGTAATTTCAATATGACTCTCATTGAAATAATTTCTAAGTTACCTAAAGGTTTGTATGAAGTCTTAGAAATGAGGAGAGTTAATGCAAGAACTAAAGAAGAGCAAATAAGAGAACGTATACTTGTTGATATGTGTCTAGTGATGTCAATAGAAGAGATGAAGAAAATTCTAAATGATGCCAAAAGGGATTTTAAGAGAAAAACAAGGGTGAACAAGTTGATGATTGGGCAAATGGAAGAAGTTGCAAAGTACATTGAGAAAATATTATGAAATAAATTGCACAATAGAAGAATATGATATGAAATATGCTGCAAATACTTGATATTAACTGAGAATAACAAGCCACTTCGAGGGGGAAAACCTCCAAATATCTCCAGTGAGAACACACTTCACAACTTGATCCAGAAATGAGACTCACAACCTCCTATATATACCTATTTATGCCTAGGATATCACCTAGGCCAACTTTGACACACCTATATAAGTCTTAGGCCAACCTAAACAACTAAATACCAATAAACTAATGATAATATGGCTTAATAGAGAGTTAAGATAGCCACAAGATAACTATTCATAACCCGATGTACAATAATATTAAGGGTGTAGCATGCCCCCATTCTTGAAAGAAGCATTGTCCTCAATGCTAATCAAGTTTGGATTCTTTTGAATGAACTCCTCATCCTCCCATGTGGCATCTTCAACTCGTAAATTCTTCCATTGGATGAGATACTCAGTGAGAGTTCTATTCCTCAACTTCTTTGTGCGTGTTTAATGAATGGACTCTGGTTCCAAAATGATTCTTCCTTCTTCATTGAGCTTTGGTAGTGTTGTTTGAGTTGGAATATTATGCCCAATTACCTTCTTCAAACCGAAAACATGAAAAACTAGATGTATCTTTGTTGTTGGTGGAAACTCTAGCTTGTAGGCAACACTACCAATATTTTGCATGATTTGGTATGGACCATAATACCTTGGAGACAACTTATTATTCTATTTTTGTTGCTTTAGTGAGATTTTCTTATAAGGCTGCAATCTCAAGAAGACCCAATCCCCAACATCAAAACTTCTTTCACTACGATGTTGGTATGCCTGTTATTTCATTCTATTTTGTGCCATGGATATATTCTCCTTGAGTCTTGAAAGTACTTGTTGTTGATGAAGCAAGTGGTCTTCTACTACCTAAACTCTTGGTGGCACCTTTATTGATGATGTGATGGAAGGAGGATGATATCCATAAAGTGCCAAAAATGGAGACATTTTTTATGAGCTATGAAAAGAAGTGTTATACCACCATTCTGCAAGTGGTAGCCAATCTACCCATTGAGACTATTTCTCTAAAGTGAAACAATGTAGATATCCTTCCAAACAATTATTAACAACCTAAAATTTCCCATCTAATTGAGGGTGTTATGAAGAGCTATGAGCCAATTGAGTACCCAAACATGAGAATAAATCTTTCCAAAAGTGACTAGTGAAGGTAGGATCATGATCACTAACAATAACCTTAGGTGTACCATGTTGTTTTTGGATATTCTCCAAAAAATATTTTGACACTGCACTTGCCATAAAAGGATGTGATAATGCAATGAAATGTGCATATTTAGTGAGGCGATCAACTACTACCATGATGACATTATGACCTTTAGATTTGGGAAGCCCTATGATGAAGTCCATGGATACCTCTTCCCAATGTTGGCTAGGAATAGATAAGGGTTTCAAGAGACCTAGTGTCTTAATTATCTCCCCTTTATTCCTTTGACAAACCAAACATTTAGCCACAAATTTTTGAACATCACCTTTTAGCCCTTCCCAAAAAAAATCTTGCTTGACTTGATGATATGTCTTCAAAAATCCTGAATGACCACCAATTGGAGACTCATGAAACTCTATGAGAATATTGTGTTTAAGAGTGGAATTCTTGTAGAGATATAAATGCTCTTTATACCAAAGAGTATCTCCCTTCCAAAAAAACTTATCTAAACTACTACGATCACTTTTTAATTGTTCGATGAGATTACTTGTCACAACATCATTTTGCCACTCTGCTTTGGCTTCCTCCACCCAATTTTCTTGTAATATTGAAAGGGCACACATTAAGGCTTCCTCTTTCTCATCCTTCCTTGAAAGTGCATCTACTACAATATTTTCTTTCCCTTTCTTATATACAATCTTAAAGTCATATCCTATATCTTAGTGACCCATTTTTGTTGCTCTTCAGAAGATAGTCTTTGTTCCAAAAAATATTTTAGGCTATTATGATCTGTCTTAACCTTGAAGTGTCTACCCACTAGATAAGGCCTCCATTATTTAACTGCATGAAGGATTGCAATAATTTTCTTCTCATAAATAGGTTTTAGCTTATTCTTACCATTTAATTGATGACTCTCAAAAGCAATTTGTCAACCTTCTTACATGAGCACTGCTCCTATCCCATTTCTAGAAGCATCACATTCCACAATGAATTCCTTGGTGAAGTCAGGAGTGGCAAGCACTGGAGTTGTACATATAGCCTCCTTCAATCTCTCAAATTTTGTATTAGCAGACTCATTCCAATGAAAGGAATCCATCTTCAATAGAGTGGTGAGAGGTGCTACTATACGACCATAATTCTTCACAAATATTCTATAGTACCCTATCAATCCCAAGAAACCTCTCAATTTCTTAATGGTTTTTGGAATAGGCCATTCCATGATAGCCTTAATTTTGTTAGGGTCCAACTTTACTCCTTCATGTGAAACTATTTCCCAAATACTCCACCTCCTTAAGACAAAAAGCACACTTGGATGGCTTAGCATAGAGTTGATGATCTTCAAGTATTTTTAATGCTTGATCCACATGTTACAAGTGTTCTTCCCAAGTCTTGCTATAAATCAATATATCATCAAAGAATACTAACAAAAAATTTCTCAAGAACTTCTTAAAAATGGAATTCATCAAACTTTGGAATGTAGATGGTGCATTGGTAAGACCAAATGGCATCACCAAAAATTCATAATGGCCCTCATGAGTCTGAAATGTTGTCTTACAAATATCTTCTTCCTTAATCTAAATTTGGTGATAACCAGATCTAAGATCTAACTTGGTAAAATACATAGCTCCATTCAATTCATCTAGAAAATCATCAATGACTGGAATAGGAAATTTATCTTTAATGGTGTACATGTTTAGCACTCTATAATCTGGACACATGTTCCAAGTATCATCCTTCTTACGTACCATCACCACAGGCAAGGAGTAAGCACTTTGGCTATGCCTGATAATTCCTGCCTCAAGCATCTCCTCAACAATTTTTTCTATCTCACTCTTTTGTATGTGTGGATACCTATAAGGCCTGATGTTCGATGGTTGGTTCCTTGGAACTAACTATATGGCATGATCATGATCCCTCTTAGGAGTAAGTCGTTTAGGCATATCTCCAAGAACAACTAAGTGACAATCAATTATAGCTTGCAAATCTTGATGAGTAGGAGCATTACATTGAGAGACTTCTAATGAACATATCTGGGCCACAAATCCATCCACTCCTTTCTTAAGAAAATTTTGCATTTGATGAGAGCTTACCATTTGTGGGGATTTTTCCTTCAACCCCCTTAGCTCTACGATGCTTCCTTCTAATTGAAATCTCATGAATCGTTCTTGGAAGTTCATCTCAATCATTCCCAGTGTAGTAAGCCATTGTACTCCCAAAACAATATTTGTTGCACACATGGATATCACATACATTGGGGTATCAAGTTGATAATCTCCCATGGATAATTTAATGCTATGACACTTCCCTAAACAATTAACTGTACCACCATCTACAATCAAAACTTAAAACTTTGGAGCTAGATATATAAAACAATTTTGATGAGTAGCTAGCTTTTTGTTGATAAAATTATGAGTAGTACCTGAGTCGATCAACACTGTTACCTTCTGCTTCTTTAAGAACCCTACCACCTTGAGAGTTTGTGGAGCATTGAAACCTAAGAGTGCATGACAAGAAATGATTGGTTGAGAATCATGTGATTCCTCATTTGAATCCTTTTCATCCTCTAGTATGGGTTCCTCCTCTTCTTCCTCACTTGGACCTTCAATATAGAATAATTTCTTTTCACTACATTTATGTCCTCGACTGTATGTGCTATCAAAATTGAAATACAACCCTTTTTCTCTTTTCTCCTCAATTTGTTGTGGAGTCAACCTAGTAGGTTGTGTTGCATATCCTTTCTCTCTTGTCACATTATCCCCTTGCTTCATAGGAATCAAATAATTCTCCTCTACTCTGTGTGCTAAGATAAAAGACTCATTTATGGAGCTAGGGCTAAACATGCGTACCTCATGTTGAATGTAATCCTTGAGACCCCCCAAGAATAAATCATTCAAGATTTCCTCCATAATTGTATCCACTCTTAAGGATAGATTTTGGAATTGTTGAATATAATCCTTAACGGATCTTGTTTGTTAAAGTTTAGCCAATTGGCTAAAGAAGTTTTCTTTCATGCTATTGCTATATTGTGCTTGGATTTCCTTCGTAAAAATTGACCATGAGATGGTGAGCCCATTTTTACTTTGATGAGTGCAAAGCAAACAATACCAAATGAATTGATCTAGTTCTAGATATAAGGAAGCCTTCGTGACCTTTTGTCCATTTGGGATTTGGTGTACTTCAAAAAAATTCTCCATTTAGTTTATCCATGTTAGAGGATCCTTGTCATCGAACTTGCACATATCCACCTTTGGAAATAAATTCCTAGATCCCATAGGAGTACTAAAACTTGTGTCAATACTAGCTAACCTATAATTTTCACCTTGGTCACTTGAGAACTCCTTTCTTGGTTCAGCCATATAGGTTCTTAACATGTTTTGTATGTCTGATATATCTCCTCTTAGGTCACACATATCCATCTTCATCGAGGAAATGTCTTCCTTGACCTTACTGATTTCCTCATTATGAGTAATATCCTCTATTTTTTCCCCATCCTTATCAGGAATCTTCCCCAGAGTGACAACATTATTTTTGCCCCTTCTTGTAGGCCCCATCATGATGGGAACCACTAATTTTGAAATAAATGAAATTTTTACTATAACTTACTAGGGCCAAAATAGATCTCACCTAGAAAAATCTCCAAGAAATAAGCAGATTTGCAGTGTGGAGAGTGATATTTGTGAAAAATTTAAGTTTTCAATAACTTGCTTATTTTTGCTCTAATTCCTCCAAATGTTTTACTATAATCTCCTTTAGTATTTCTTCAAGAAACCAATAAAAATCAGGATCCAATTCAACAATACATGCGAGATATGCAGATTCCAAAACAATTGTGTAGAAACCCTAATTCTGCAATAATTAGCTTAATTTTGCTAAAATTATTCTAAAATATGGACTGTAGCTTCTTTAATACATTCTTAAAAAGCCCTTTAAAAATTATAATTTTTTTTGCTAAAATCTGAAAGATATACTCTTCCCAAAATTGCCTCCAAAATTGAGAAAAAACCTTGCCTCTACAGTGCCAAGATCATGCTTTGATACCACTTGTTATGAAATAACTTGCACAATAGAAGAATATGATATGAAATATGCTACAAATACTTGATATTAACTGAGAATAACAAGCCACTTTGAGGGGGAAAACCTCCAAATATCTCCAATGAGAACACACTTCACAACTTGATCCAGAAATAAGACTCACAACCTCCTATATATACCTATTTATGCCTAGGATATCACCTAGGCCAACTTAGACACAGCTATATAGGTCTTAGGCCAACCTAAAAAGGTAAATAATAGTATACTAATGATAATATGACTTAATAGAGAGTTAAGATAGCCACAAGACAACTATTCATAACCCGATATACAATAATATTAAAGGCATAGCAAAAAATTCTCAAGGAAATTCTGTTGAAAAATAGATATAATGTTGTTTCTAAAGAAGCTCATAGTGAAGATGCTCCATATGGTTTGGTAATAGAAGAAAGAAAATAAGATACAATTGAGGATACTTTGAATCCTCTTGACATGCAAGATGTTGAAATTACTATGGAGACTAAATCTTCTAAAGAGATGTCAAGTGAAGAAGTAGAAATTACTAAAGCCAAGGAAGAATCAATGATTGAAGAAACAAAGAGAGAAGTGAAGGGGATTCTTGTTGAAGCAAGAGACGCTGCTAAAGTAGTAAAGGAGTTTTTAGAAGGACAACAAGAGGATTTTGACCCTGAACTAGTTAAAGGTCCTATCAACTTGGCCACTCTATCTCCCATTGAGAAGCTAAAGGTAGCATCGTTTGCACAGGCCAAGGCAAGGGACGAGATTCTAAAATCTCACATTGAGGATAGTTAGCTACGAAGTCTTGCATCTAGTATCCTGGAGAATATCATGCCTACATATGTCAAGGATTCATTTGACTATCCATCCAGTCAACTAAAGAAACTTGTCAACTTTGTAAGTACTCATTTTGAGTCACTTGAAAAGCCAGCTATGGATAAGGTTCAGAAGGAATTTGATGCTAAAAGGTTCAATAGGTTGACAGGGATTATTGCTAATGATAAATCTTCATTAGCTACCTATGTAAATAATATTCAAAGTGATTTATCTGAAGGTGGAAATATTTACAATTCATGCTTATCATTGTCTAAAATCACTAAGGACACTAAAAAGAAAATGAAGGAATATGAGAAATAGTTAGCAGATATCTCTCAAACATTTGATCCTCTAACCATTTTTGTTGGAAAGCAAGATGGTCAAGTTATATCCATTCTTGGAAAAATTAAAATTTTGAAGCATGAAGAAGGAAGAATTGTTGAAAGGGTTTGTGAGCTTAGAGGATTGATTGGTCCTAAGATGGAGACAATGCTTAGTGTATTGAAGGAAGTGCAAGATTCTATGGTTTTCAATGATTTGACAAACCTTGAATTAGTAGAGATACAATCTTACTTATTCTGTGGTCACATGACCATTTTGGAGAGTCTCAAAAAGAGTTGGGACACTAGTTTGAGCCTATTGAAGAGTAATTTTGTAGATATATTCAAGTTTATGTAAGTTGTAGAAGCATGTTTCTACATATGCAGTTTGTTCATAGCAATTTTGTTTGATTTTTGGTATGTGGATTCCCGCCTTTTCCATTGATGTCAAAGGGGGAGTGTGGGACAGTGAAAAATTTCATATTCATCTTAAGGGGAGTCGTGTTTAGGAGTTGTGTTTTTGAAGTTTTGAGGTTGGCTATGTATTCATGTTGGTACTAATCTGACACTTAGTCATTTTTCACTAAGTGTTTCCATAGATGCTAAAGGGGGAGATTGTTAGCAAGAGACACTACACATGTCATCTAGTGTTGTTATTGATGGCAACCCTAGTCAGTGATCTGATCCAAACATCAGCATTTGCACGTACTAGAAGTAAGATTGAAGCTAAGTGATTAACTGTCAAATTAGAATAGAGCATTTGACAAAATCATGTTCATCGATTCATATGCAATTTTTTTTTATGATTTTGATTTGTGGATCTTAGGGAAGTTCGTTTGGTGTATGATCTATGTTATCCTTTAATATTAGAGCCTCATATTGATTTGTGTGAAAGTTACAAGATCCGATTGATTGATTTTTTCTCTAACAATGCAAGAAGGCCAACTTAGTGAATGTAGCATGTTGCGGATGTTCAGGGTGAAATTGTTTGAAGCGTTTTCATGTTTGAGGATATTTTTTTGGGTCCTCACCATGTTGTGGCCGACTTTGGTTGGTGCGTATTGAAAATTATCTATAGATTGAGCTTATTGTTTGTAAATATTTTATGTTTTGTTGAAGCCGACATGTGGTTGATTAAATCTTTAGTTGCAAATATATATAAGTGATCATTTATATCATTTGGATGTATGTACAAAGTGTGTTGATGTGTATTGCAAAAGTCAAAAGGATTGTAGAGTGATTATGCATAGTTTCACTTGTGCAGAAAAGGATTTGTGATCTGAATTAAAGTAGATAGAGTAGAAGATCAGAATCAAATAGAAGGTCAAGAATGTGATTGATGTACTTAACCAGAATTAAAATCAGGCATTAGCATATGCTATTCTCTTAGTTCAAATCTTTTGGATGTTATCCAAATTCTTTTGTAAGACAATGAGTCTTATGTTGTATTTGAGTTGTGAGCTCTAGGTAGTGTGCCTGAATACATGTGCATTCCCATTTGTAAACAATTATATTTGAGTATACTCATATTGTGGTGACCTCCACCATGGTTTTTCCCCTAACAGGGTTTCCACTCAAAAAATCCTTGTGTTATGGTGTTGTGGTTGATTGCTTTTTGTTCTTGCATATTTCTTTTGGTTCAATACTATAAGTGGTTTAAAGATCAGGTTAATAAAGGTAAATTTTGTAGAACATTGATTCACCCCACCTCTTAGTGTTCCTTGATTCCCACAGTTTCCACAATCAGTTCAGATAATCTCCCCTTAGCTTTAATACACCTCTTTTCAACCAAGGATTCAAGCTTACATCCTTCTGAACCTTCAAGCAACATCCTTTCTTCAATAATATCGACTAAATTTTCTAGTAGGGAGCTAGAGACAATTGACACATCAATAACTTTTTGAAGTAGATAATCTACCAAAGTATCATCAATTTTTCGTCTATCAATAGGAGAGGCTGCATTGCATATCTCACCAATATTCTTCATTTTCCCTTTAATCAACATAGTCTAGATGTCATCTAGATCAAAGAATTTAGATCTAGGTAGAGATTCATTTTCTTTGTCTTCTGAAAAGACAATGATATCTTTAGTTATAGTTTTCCTTTTCTTCAATTCTGGAGGGGAATCACCAATAACATCTTCCAATTCTCTTTTAATAGAGGATGAACCTACTTCAAACTAACTCGATACTACCATATCGAAGAAAAGATTTGTTTTCAAGGATGTGAAATAAGATTTGCACACACTTACATTATTTTCCAATGCTTCCAGGTATCTATAGACTTGTTTCCCAATAGGAATACGGTATTCCCACATAACACTATCTTTTTATGGCAGGGAACTCAAAAATTAAAACACCAAGCACAAAAGAAAAGATCCAAACCAAATGGGATAACCCTCACTCACCGACATTCAAACACTTTTAGAAAGATTCTCAAGCAATAAACCACACAAATCAAACTTCTTGTTCTCCTTAACCATCATATGTAAAATATAAATAGAAATAGCTGATGTCAAACTTTCACGATTTTTGAAATAGATTTTGTAAGAAACATCATACACAACATACCTTACAACCAAATCCTTGAGAGTGTTTATCAATAGGGCTTGAGGGTCTTTACTAATGCCAGTTAGTTCCTCCACATTTGTGTACTTCATAATTTTCTTTCCAGGAAGATCCCCAATACTGCATAAGCTAATAATTGCTTTGATCACTTCCTTCATGACTAAGTAGGGTTTTTCCAATACAAGACTACCATTCTTGAAATGATTCAATAAGAACAACATTGGGATTTACAACCAAAATGAACTGAGAATAATGCACCTAACAAGTGTTGATGCAATTCTGGTGATTCTCAATAGACTGAATTAACACACTTCATTATTTTCACTCACTTTCAACTTCTCATTCACAACTGCCTCATTGATTTGCGCATATACACACACACTTCTATTTCTCTATGTCTCTATCTTCTAAAACTGTCCAACATATACATATATATATTGATATTTTATACAAGCATCAATTAGGTCGGCCTAATTAGATACACTTCACATTCACCCAAAATACCAACCGTTGGATCTAGTCATTCACAAAAGATTTCCAAAGAGAAATTCAAACATACAACATGCTAAATTATGTCAACATAGACCTAAGATAGGTTGCACATATATCTGCATAGAAAAATTAATTCATCATATCACAATTAACCCAAGAAGTCATACAAGAATATAAATCAATGAGAAAAATAATGAACATTTTGTTGGTTTCCACTGCATTGTATGAGCATTTGAGAACATAATATTATAAACATGCATTCCTTCAACAACCATAAATAGTTTCCCAAAACTACAAGCATTAACTACCAACTGCAGAGGAATGTAGACTAGAATACCAAAGAGTGTAGCTCGAATACCAGTTCAAATACTGAACCAAAATATCAGATCAAGTACTAACTTAGACTTACATCCTCAACATGGTGACATCAATGACAACACAAAGCAGTAGAGATAGTCATCCTTATTTGTTTTTCCAACAAAGAAAACTTGGTGAGGTATTCTTAAGGAGCTTCAAGGCTCACCATCCTCCAAGTAATGCTTTTTATTTTTTCATATTTTTGGACTGCCCTTTGTCCTTTATGTCAAGGGGGGAGAGAATTTTGTGATAAGGATAGGGGGAGTGAAGGTCATGAAGAGAAAAGGAGAGTGTACTGTACATATGAGGTTTTTAAAATTCTTTTGGCACGTGTTTCCATCAATGACCAATGACAAAGGGGGAGATTGTTGGAAGAATGAAGAAGAACATATTATTATATATATTTTTTATTGTCATTGATGTCACCATGTTATATGAGTTACAACTGCAAGGTTAAGTTCTAGCTTGATCGGTATTCTAAACTGGTATCTGAACTAGTATGCAGTTATTATCCTCCAGTACTTTGGTCTGCAATCCTCCACTGATGATTATCATTGCTTGTAGTTTTTGGAAATGGTTTATGAATGTTGGAAGCTTGTAAGTTTAGAATCTCACATGTTTAGGTGCTCATATCATGAGTTTGCATCATTTTGTTGTTAGGTCTATCTCCAGCTGACCTAATATATAATTAATGTTGTAATGGATTAATTTTATGGTGTAGATGTATTTTTGACCTATCTTAGGCCCATTTTCAACATGTTGTAGCATGATCCATGCTTGGAATGTTTTTGGAAATGTTTTTTACAAGCTTGAAATCGATAGTCAATCTTTTTGTGAATAAGGGTTGCATCTAATTAGGCCGACCTAATTGATGCTTGCAGATAAATCAGCTATATATATTGGATAGTTTTGGGATTGTTCATGTGAAGAATGAAGTGAATTTTACAAATATAGACAAGTATGTGAAGATGATGAAGTGTGTTAAGTCAGTTTATTGAGAATCAAAGGAACTAAATCAACACTTGTTAGGTGTAACTTTATCAGTTCATTTTCTGGCTATAATCCATTTTGTTATTGTATCTTTTGTAGGTAGTGAGCCTCCCATTTTGGATAGTGAGTCTTGGTTGTGAGCCACCCTTTGTAATATATTATAACCGGTTATACTATATTGTGAGCTAACCCTCACCGTGGTTTTTCCCATTTTGGGTTTTTCATGTAAAAATATTGGTGTTCATGTGTTGTGTGTTTTTATGTTCTTTTAATGCTCTTTCAATTATCTTTACTATTATATGTATTAGAGTAATTGGATGGTGTTTTTAAAATAAGTTTAAGAAGATACTGATTCATTCCCCTTCTTAGTATCTTGGGTATTCAACAAAATCTTGTTGGTGAAGTTAATAGGTGAAGGAAACCCTAATAGAGTGTTTTAGATGATCTGTATAGTTGGTGCACATCTCAAGGCAATAATTGCAGGTAGGTGAAGAAAGAAGAAAAAAAAATTCTAAGTGTTGTGTCTTCATGAGTTGAGTGTGAAGAGAGTGAGTAGTGTAGCAAATAAAGAATGCACTAATTCTAAGTGAGTAGAATGCAAAAAAAAACAAAAGATTCAAATCCAGGTTAATATTTAGAGAGTAAAACAAAGAATGTTGTAAGTGTAGAACAAAGCACATAGAAAGGTGCAGAGGTGTAGTGCAATAAGATAAAATAGAGAATGTTCTAAGTGCAAAGGATAAAGGGAAACTAGAGAGTAGAGAAAGAGGAGAAAATAAGATTAGGGGATGTGTTGTTGAGATTACATCATCAGTAGTAGCGAGTAAGTTGTAGTGAGTGTAACAAAGTATTGTACAATTACAAAGTAAGTTGCAACACTGAATTTTTTTCAATAGAATAAATTTTAATTCTCTTATTTTAAATTTGATTGGTTGTTGCCATCATATATCTGGCTAGGTGCTTAGATTAGGGAGTGGGTCCTCTTAAAACTAGGGGATTGGTGTCTCCTTAGGGTTAGTTCCCTGAAAGCATTATAACTGAATATTGGAAACTTAAGATGTAGTAACATAAACATGCACACTGATATGTATATTTTTTATTGAGCTTGTGTGCTCCATTTTTTTGATACATCCTAATATTGTACTATGACAATTTTTTTGATATATGCAACATACATGATTTGGTAGTGACTATATGATGTGTTATATATTATGATTTTTTCTATATGATGGATTATTATGCTATGATCTTATGTATTTATGTATGACTATGAGAATGTTCTATATGCTATGATGTATTACAGATGTATGATGTATGGTTCATGCTTATGTATGATTATGAGATGATTCTATATTTTATGATGCATAGATGGATGCACTTAATTTATATTACTATGATGAATGCAAGATGCACATGATTTACTTTTATGTTTATGTAATCTATATACAAGATGGTTCTATATGATTATGACATGTGACGCTTATATGGATGCACATATGATTCTTTATGATGGGATTCTATTCTATGTGTTTGTACTTTCTAATACAATATGGATGAGCTAATATGTTAATTACGATGCCTATGATGCTTCTAATATGATTATTTATGCATGATATTCATGTGTGTCATAGGATGCCATCAAGACAATAGTGGTAGGAAGATATAAGAGCTATGAGTGCAAAAAATATGGATGTTAGTATGGAGTTATTCAAATGAAGAGGGATTAATATTCTTTCTTGATAGATATTAAGATTGCATGATTATAATGATTTGGAATTTAAACTATAACAAATAGATAATAAATACTATGGTATGACATAGACCATGGTGTGCAATGTTATCTCTTTGAGAAAATAGTCACTTAATAGATAAGGAATTCCATGACGCATAACAGGAGCCAAATTTCCATAGTCTTTTTGTGAATGAAAACCACAAAAAACAATCTCAAAGAAAATAGGTCATGATCCATCATCACCCCTATAAATCCTTTTTAGGACATCCTTGAGGTGCATAGTAATATGGCCAAAGACAAATCAAAAGTTCCTTTTCCTTTTAACCTTTTTTCTATCCTTTCTCTGGAGGTAGAAAAGCGTGCAACATGAGGTATATTCTTCCTTTTAGAAGCTCTAGTGTTGGGTATGGTGGAAGTAGTTACATTGAATGTTGTAGGACCACTATGTTCTACCTTCTTTTCTTTCACTATTGCAGCTACACCAGGTGTAGTTGGAAATGTAGATATAATAGTGGAAGATGATCTTCTTGATTTTCTAGGTCTAGAGAGCACTTCAACTACTTTTTCCCTCTTCTCTGTTGCAACTTCCCTTAACCTATCAACATCATCCTTGGTAATTATATGTAGTGCAAAATATTCTTCAACATTTTTATTTATCCCTTTTTTTCTTTGAGGTGCAAAGGTTTCCAAAGAAACTTTAGTTGACTTCTCTTTGTATGTACCATGTCGGGGCTGAGAGCGATCCTTAGGGATGTTTAGAAACATCTCAATGAGACCCTCAACCATTTTTTCATCAATCTCATATCCTAGAGGCTCTATCCATAGAGTTCTAGGTTCAATTGCCTCTATAATGTAATCATCAGTGGATACCAGGAAAGTTATATCATTTTCATATTTAGCCACCAAGATTTTTGGAATTATATTCCTATCATGCATGTTATTTTGAAAAACCGTGAAAAATACAATTAGAGAATCACCCTGTGCCTTAAAATCTCCAATGTTACTTAGGGAATCAAAGATTTTATGTGCTATCAATCTGCCAACATCCCATATCATGTTTTTCTTCCCAGGTAGCTCTTTTAGAAAGTAAAATAGAAAATAGACTATCAGTGTTCCAAACTTGAATGGATATTTCTTTGTCTTGGTCTAGCTTAAGTTCTCTATAAGCTATTTCCATAACAACTCACACAATTTTTTTTCTTTTCCATTCACCACCATGTCATGTGCAACATAGATAACAGTTACAAACACCGAATTTCTTCTTTTTGGTGAATTAAATCTTGTGACTTATCATGATTGATGCATACCTCATAGTAGGGTTGGTAATAGGTTTGGTAGTCAATGATCCCATCATATGTGGCAACAATTAATTTCATAACCACATCATTTTTCATAGACATTAACATTAGTATAGTTCTGGTATCACAAAGTCCAGTCACAACTTTGATCACATCTTTAGAAATTAGTCTAGGTATATTTTTCCATACAAACTTATCATGCACTCTACTTAGAGATATTCTAACATACTTCGCATCCATCCACTACAAAAATCGGGGAACCATTTCTACACATCGAGCTTCTTCCGTACAAGGTTTTCATACTTAGGATTCACTAAGAAATTATCTCCAATTAACTCTTTTAGCCATTGATTCATGAGTACTTGATGGTCAAATTCCTCCAATTTCCCATGAATGTAGGTTCTAGTGTCCTCAATGGGAAAGAGATGATTTTGAATTTGTGAAAACACACTGACAGGGTCAATGTCAAAAAATTTCCATGAAAACCTTTTGAATTTTGGTCTAGGTCTCTTGGAAGTCTCAACCATGGTTGGTGTGGCAATTTCACCCTCAATTCTTTTATATATGCTAATGAAAATTACTTCTAATGCAAACCCAAAAAGTATAGATAGTTGTAAATACTTTTTTCATGCTTTGACGAAAACTAGGGTTTGATGCTAGATTCTTTGAATTTCCTTTAATACTCCCTTAACTCACTTTTCTCTCTCCAAACGTGTTAAAGTGATTTAACTCAACTTAGAATTTCACTTTATACTTTACCGATTTTCCCTAATTTCACATTTATTGCATTAGTTCTTCAAAATTCTGATAAAAACCTCTTGAATATACTATAAACCCTAAAATGCTTCGCAAATCTTCAAATTTCCATTTTTTTTATGGAATATTTTTCAACACCTTTGGAATATCATTTTACATCATATATCTTTGTGTCACTACCTAACACCTCATATATCATGGGTTTTTTAGTTTTGTCTATAATTGCTCCCCTTAAACCCATTATTGGATTTAGTTTTTAGAAAAATTACTTGCACTAGATGGTGGTATAGATAAGTTAGGTTCATTCTTGTCTTCAAATTCTTCCTTCTTATTCCAAATCTTCTCCATTTTCATCTTTACTTTGGTAGGATACACTTTATTCATATATTTGTTCCTTTTTTCTTGATTAGATTTTCTTCCATTTTTGCTTTTGCAGAATATTGAAATATGTCCTAGTTTGTTATAGGTGTAGCACATAAATTTTTTCTAACAACGCTAATTTGAATTCATCCTTGATCTGCATTGGTTAGCCTTATGAACAAATGCATAACTTGTGTAGCAATAACCTTGAAAATATTGAATCATTATACCAATATTAAATTTATTCATCATCATCTGACTTTTGCACTTAGTAGCTCAATGAGCAAATTTATTGCATGAAAATCATTTTCCAAAAAAGAATCCAACATTTTGATTGATTCTATTTCTATATTTTGTTTTCCTATGACCAAATTTATTAGATGAAAAACAAATACCATTGAAATATGAGTAACTTTAAGTATTAGGATGTCTGATAGGAGTCCTATTATTGCTTATTTGATTCTTGATGTATATACCATTTCCTTGAGTGTTCCTTTGATTTTAAGTCTTGTTAAGGGATTGATTTTTTTTTTTAACTTTGTCCTTCTTTAAGTCCCAAACAACCTTTTTCCTTAGAGGGTTTTTGTCTTACAATCAGTTCATCCAACATTCTAGAACTTGTTTTGAATTTATCCTCATGAGACCTTGTCTTCTCCAAATCTGATCTTAGGGTTACCACTTCTTATTCAAGTTTTATTCATTCATTAGTCTTGCTCTGAATTTTAGCTTTTTGACAGCCCTCAACTCTCCTCTTTTCTTCCACTTGCAATTTTCATCAGGAAATATCCTCATTTTCTTTATTCAATCATTCAATGACTTCTCTATGAATTTCCTTGAATATTTTGATTTGCTCTCTTAACTTTTTGATGCATTCATTTGCTTTCTTCAAGTGACCACTGACTTCTCTATGCCTTTCCTTGAATTTTTTTATTTGCTTTCTTAACTTTTTGATGCATTCATTTGATTTCTCCAGATATGATCATAGGGTTACCACTTCTTGTTCAAGCTTTATGCATTCATCAATCTCCATCTGAGTTTTAGCTTTCTGACAATCCTCAATTCTCCTCTTTTCTTCCACCTGCAATTTTAGTATGGCAATATCCTCATTTTCTTTCTTCAACTGATCAATGCCTTCTCTATTCCTTTCCTTGATTTTTTTTATTTTCTTTCCTAACTTTTTGATGCATTAATTTTCTTCTTTCATGTTCTCTTTCCCACTTCCAACTTTTTCTAGATCTTCAAGAGCATCATTAAGTTCATCTTTGTCAATTGTGCAATCATCTCTAGTTTATTCAATTTTAGTGATTTATTTTAGAGGAATAGGACACTTTTTGTCAGCCATGTGTTCAAACTCCAAGAACTTCCTTAAGAAAATAAGATTTTCCAAAGGAACCAAGCTCTAATACCAATTGTTGAACACCCAGAATATTGAGAGGGGGGATGAATCAGTATTTTATTGAACAATTCTTCTATAAACCATCAAAACATTAAAGTACATTTAACTACAACTATAAGTAAAGAAATAAAAGATATCATAACATCACATAATGCATACACACTAGGATTTTTACGTGGAAAACCAAAAATGGGAAAAACCATGGTGAGGATTAGTTCATAATATATTATAACTAGTTATAAGATATTATAGGGGCACACTACCAAGATGCACTTTCCTTGAAAGGATCACAACCTAAAATGATTACAAAAGGGAGTGTGGCTTACTACCAAAAATTGAACTAATGGAATACACCTTTCATGTGCTAAATTCAATTCCAATTAAGCTCTAAAACTAAAAAATCCTATATTGGTTTGCAGCCTCACAACATATACTGCAGTTCTTCCTTGATATATTAATCATGCATATAATCTCACACACTATCACACATCACTTCTCATTACATGTCGCACTTCACACACATATCACACCTTCAATACAAATTTTATTTCATCTTCACACATCAATTAGGTTGGCCTAATTAGATGTACACATGCTTATTTCAAAAATAGCTTGTCGGCCTAAAGACTTAAAACAAAGTTCCTTTCACACTCTAACCAAAAAGTGAAAGGCATGATTTAGGTTAGCACAGACCTAAAACGGATCTTTTTAATATCTACGCAATATATTAATCTTCATACCACTTATTCATGTTAGCCAGAGGAAGACTTTGTGATATACACAATTCGTGAGAAAAAAACTATAAGTTGAACTTCTCTCATTTGTATCTTTTATCCCATTAAAACAAAATTTCTAAAAACTTGTACATAGATTCATTTAATAGTCTTGAATAACATACTAAAACTATAGAGGTTGATAGTCTACTATAAGTAATTATGAACCAAATTATCGGATTAGAGTAACACAAACATATTTTACCAGACTAGACAAAATTGTCACCAAACAATGTTGACATCAATGACAACACACCGTAGGGTTTTGTTCTTCATTCTTCCAGCACATTTTACACTTGCATTTAAGTCTTATTTTCTATAATTTTAAAATTGTAAGTACTAGTTTACAACTTGGAACAAACAACACTCAAAAAAACTCATAAAGTGATTTTTTTATTTTCAAAAAACCATGAATACAGAGCCATTTTACCATGGGCGAATGAGTCCTTCAGGGCCCATAAAATCCAACTTTTCCAATCTTTTTTCTTGTTTTCTGCACTTCCCAGATCTACTGGTAACCCACTATTTCTGTCTGGCAATTTTTAAGGATTTATTTATTATGCATTTGGGATTAAATCATCCATTTAGTGTATCCATTTTAAATCATTCCAAAATTATTTCAATAGTGGAAATCCTCAAATCTGTAGGGAAATATTTTACATTCCTAAATATTTTTATAATATGGATAAAAGTACTTTTTACTTTTGGGTACATAATGTTTACATTCCTGAAGTTGTGCATAAGTTGGATAAAAGTACCTTTCATTTTTTGGTACAAAGCATTTACATTCTTGAAGCTTTGCATAAGTTGGATAAAAGTACTTATCATTTTTTGGTACACAATTTTTACATTCTTGAAGCATTGCATAAGTTGGATAAAATTACTTTTCATTTTTGGACACACAATGTTAGTATCTTTCCTTTCCACATATGCCAAGAAAAAGTTCATCAACAAGCATGTTAGTCATTCTCCCAACATCTCTCCCACTTATGAGAATGTTTTAGTGAAAGAGAATATAAAAGTGGATAATCATGACAATCAAATTTTGTCTTCTGCCATTATCTCTCATATTTATGAAGAAGAGATTTTGGTGTTAGAAGATCCAATCAATAAGAGTTATGAGAATCCTATTTGTCTCTCTTCATCTACCTCTCCCACTTGGGGAGACATTGTTGGATACAAGGATGAGACCATTGAAACATCCCCTAATATCACTTTTCCAGTTTCTCCTATTTGTGAGAATGATTTGATACAAGAGCATGTCATCATTGATAAGCAAGAAAATCTAGCCATTGCTGACTCCCCTACTTGTGATGAAGTTATTTTAGAAGATCCAACCATTGAATGTCATGAACATCTAGTTTATTTCTCTCCTAGAAGATCTCCTACTAGGGAAGATATCATGGTGCAAGAAAATGACAAAATTGACAATAGTAATGTGGCTTAATTAGATGAAGATGATGAGGTAACATTAGACTCTCCTTTGCTAAAAGATCATCAAAACAATGATAAATATTTTAAGGTTATGAACATTAGATATCCCTTGAGTCCTTCTACAAGTCCTCCAATTCTCACACCTCCCAAGTCATCTCTTAAACCACTTATTATCCTTTACCCACCCTCACATCAACACCAAGTTAAAAATAAACTCGTGCTCATCCTTGAACCACCTAAAAAATAACCATTACCTCCAAGAGGTATCTTAAATTTTACAAGGAAAATTTCTAGTAATGATGTTTCAAAGAAATTGAGTTACAATATCATTCCTCACACACATAATACAAGGAACAATAGGCAATCAAAAACCATTCCTACTTCATTACAATTACCTCAACCATATCTCCCACCTACACCTAATATATTGCAGTGTGGTGGAAAGGAGTATGATCTTGTGGAGCAACTTTAAAAAAAATCTTGCTAAGATATCCATATGGGATCTTATTCAATCCTCACCTAATTACCATAGTATGCTTCAAAATGCATTGCAACAAGTTGTGGTTCCCCAAGTGAAAATTTGAATTAGATAGTAGCCCTAATTCAAGGAATGAGTTTAGACATTTTTTTCCACTAAAGTGAGTTACCTCCTTTGCAAGTGTAAAAAAAAATGAAGCTTTCATGATAATAGCTATTATTAATAGGATTGGGATAAATCGAACCCTTGTTGACAATTTCTCAACCCTTAACATTTGTAGCATAAAAATTTTGGATGAGATTGGAGTAGAAAAAAGATAAATACAACTAGACTCTTTATCTATACATGGATTTGATAATGTGGGTATGTGTAGTATCATGATGGGCTAAAAAGTGGCAATAGTATGTGGGTGACAACTTCTTTTTTAGCCAAAATTGATGAAATGAAAAGGGTTTTTAAAGGATATTTTCAGCTTTCCACCAATATAAATTATTCCTTACTTTGAATTTAATAAGTAATTATTATTCATTTTCTATTTGAATTACGACTATAGTCTTGATTGATAGGTTGATTGAGAAACATCTATAGCTTTCAAACAATATCACATATTTCGAATCCAAAACATGCATCACATTCTATGCTTCACATACTATAGGATTAAAAAAGAAAAATTGAATTTCATAAATTTTTGACCAAGTTAAGGTGGTAAGACATACAAGTTTTTATATTTTTTAAAAGTTGTAATAAAAATTCATAATTAATTATTTACTTGGAAAAAATTACAAAAAAATATGCATCACATCGGGACATGAGTCCTCTACTTTTATCTAAAATTTAATAAAAAATATTATCATTTTATTGTGGTTAGGGTGATCAGACAGACACCTACTTCTTATTTTTTCCCTAAAATTTAAGTACTACTACATTGAAATTTCAAATTTTCACCAAATAGATTTAGAAAAAAAAAAACCCTAGTAGTTTATAAACTACATTCAATTTTCTATAGATTCTATTCTTACATATTTTTGAAATAATATAGATAACTTATTCAAATTTTTACGTCAAGTTGCCTAACTCTGATTTTTCTAATTTTTTTGCAACATAAGGATTTGTTTTTTCCATGATGATCCTGCACATACCCATGTAGGATAAAAATTGTTTGGTGTGATAATATTTCTTATTAGAGTTGGAAATGTCACATTGAAAACTCTTATCTATGTTATGCCTCAAAATGTTTCATACAATCTTCTTTTAGGAGGACCTTGGATTCATGAAATGCATGCAGTGCCTTCAACCCTTCATCATATAATGAAATATGTCTTAACAACAAGGTTTATACAATCAAGGCCGACTTTGAACCAATTTATTTTTTGACATTGAGAAAGAGAAGGAAAGTCCTTCAAAAACATTGACATGAACTACACAAGTGGAACTCATGCAATCAAAAGAAAAAAAACATATTGAAGAAGTCACAAAGCTATTGGATGATGATAGAGGTTCCTTAGATTTTACATCTACATTCATGGGATAATGCAAGATCATAACAAGAGTCTGAGAAGAGAAAATAACTAATGGTAATGTCAAAATAAAATCTAGAAGAACCTTTGAAAGCATCCACTTCAACCACTTCATAAGAAGATGTAAATTACACAACAAGCTTTGATGAAGTTGATTATGAACAACCTCTAAACCCAAAAGAAATGGAAAAGCTTTATGGAATATGTTACAAACTTTTGAAAAAAAATTTAAAGTGGAAAAGGATGTGGTGCTAGAGAACAAGCTATTTGTGTTCCTATAGATCCTAACACATAAGAAACCACTAGTGTCCTTGGTTATTTTCCCTTAAAAGAAACAAAAGCATCAAAAAATCCTTCACTCAATACCAACACTATTGCAAAAGATTCTTCTAATCCAACTTAAAACCTGGTACATCCTAAACTTGTAGAAATGACTTGTAGTCTTGGTTATCATCCCTTGAAAGAAACAAAGGAAACAAAGAAATATTTTCTTAATATAAATGTCATCATGCAAAGTACTCCTAAAAAATCTTCAAACACATGTCTTAGTAATGATTGGGGTTCAATAGATTTTACACCCTCCTTTAAGGGAGAGTACAAAATCTCACAATCTAAAAAAGTCTTGTGTATGCATGAAACCTTGTACTAAGCAAGAGATATCTTCTACCGTTGATCAAGAGAGTATCTTGTTGAGAATTCTCCAAGTCCGCTCGATATCTCTCCCTCCAAAAACATGAAATTTTTTTTACAACCAAAGTTCATTTTATACATATCATCAAGCTCATGGTCATTCTACTAATGAATGTAAGGCTTTGAGTGATAAAATTCATCATTATAAGGATTGTGGTGCTCTTCCTTGTGTTGATGCATTTGTCTCCTCTAATTGATACTAATTTTCATCTTATCATGTTTTTCATCACTATGTGGCATTAGAAACTTTATTTGTCTTGCTCATTGCCATTCATAGTGGTATGATGTTAGGTGTAACTATATCTCTGTTGGCAGCAACATGATAGTTCTTGGTGGTTTTCCTTGTCTCTATGATTGGGGGGCAAGGATAACTAGCTTTTTGAGGTGTGAACTCTTTCCATGGATCCCCTCTTCCTCTCTTTCTACTTAAAATACCAATATAGCAAGTATGTTTTTGATTAGAGGTAAAATACAGGTTTTGAAGGGGCTTGGAACCCTTTACAAAAGAAAGCAGCTGAAACAAATGAAAACAACACTAAGAATAAATTAGCCCATCAACAATGAACCAACAGTAAAACATCAACCAAAAAGGAGGACCCCAACCAGTAGCACTACATGTTTTTCAAAATATCATCCACCTCTACATCGCTTGCCACAACCTTTTGAGCATCATCCAAAACATCAGATAGTTCTTCCCCAAAAGCCCCAACCTAAGCCTTAGTCTTGTTTATAGTTCTAGCACTAGGTCCATCTGTATTCACCTCAGTAATCAAAACATTACTCTTATCCCCACCATTTTCAACAAAAACCTCCTCTACCATTAGCTTGCTAGCAACACCAATCTCATTAGCATGAACAATTTCCTTACGCTTTTTGGCACTAACCAAAGGAAAAGTAACACCAATAGAATGAAAGTTAACAACATAATTAGTCACCTCCCCACCCCTAATCACACTATCCCAAATTTTCTCCATTTGATCCTTGAGGGTGAGGATTCTACCTTCTAGATTCTATTTCATCTTAAGAGTTTCTTCTGCCATAGTGTCCACCACAGTATTTAAGGAGTCAAACAATTCATCAATCTAGTTTTGGATAGAGGAATTTTTAGCCTTACTCACCACACCCCAAACTTTGACATTATTTTATTGAGTTCATGAAAAAACCATTTGAACAATTTAAGTGGGAGTCATATTGTCCCCCATTCATTGTTTGCATGTTTCCTTCTTAGTGATGATACTAGACATCTCCTAGGAAGTATGAACTTTTTATTCAAAGTGTGGTCTTCTAAATTCATGTGATGTGTCTTCATTTTGGAGATATTATGTTGGATATCCTTCAAGAGTGTGACCTTTTTGAGCATATGATATTCCTCTTAGTGGTAATGCTATATGGATGACATTCCCTAAGGTGTGAATATTTTATCCTCAACTAGTAATCTCTTGGATACATTAGGAATGATGTTCCCTAAAGTGAGACCTTAATTGCATTAAGAAAAACCCCTTGAGCAAACCTTATCTTATTTGCATTTTGTTCATGAGTGCTTAGCATAGTGAAGCTTACTAGCCTTATCAAGCTCGAAGTTCATATTGTGTGCCACCTTATGAAAGTTATCAGTAGGTATAACTTTGGTATGGTTATGGAAGCCTAATAAGATTCTCCCAATGGCCACTTCTGGGGGATCACCTAGTGGACAATAGATTTCACTAGCCCATGTCAACATGCATTGTTGTTTGCATAGTGAAAAGTGGGTTCCACTTGTAAACAATTTTGGACAAACAGCTAAGGCTTGATCCACCACTTTTTATTTTTATTTTTATTTCTTTTAGTCTTTGACATTGTATGTTTTGTACCTTTTCTTGCTACTGCATATCATACATCTTGTGTGTGTTTCTATTTGTGCTTATGTTGGTTTTCCATGGTATCTTGGATCCTCGGGGATTGCCCACCTCCTTGATCTTTGTCATTGTATCCAATTAACATTGGTGCACTTGGACCCCTCTTGATGTGTATTTATATACTTTAGTGTGAGTTTGATGTAAGGTCCTCCTCTCACTAAATTTGGGGCTAAATGTAGTGTAGAAAAATGTATCCCTTTACATTTTAAGACTTTTTTGGTCCCTCCTAGTTAAAATGGACTTAATAATGCCTTAATTTAGTGTTGAAAAATGTATTCCTTTACATTTTCACACTTTTTTTGGGCCCTCTTAATTAAAATTGGACTTAATTATGCCATAATAAACCTTATTTTACATTTACAAGCCTAATAAATTAATTTTTCAAATGGGAAACCTGGAAATAATGAATGCCAATACATAATTAAACACCTTGAGCAATGTTTGTTATAGGAATAGGGACTTGGGATCCATTCACCCATGGATGAATAGGTCCTACCTAAGCTTTGGAACCCATTTTTAAAACATGTTTTGGTGGTATTTTTATCATCCCTAATTCAAATTTCAAATGTTGGCTTGTAATGTTTAATTTTTGGGAAATTAAGTAATAAATGTCTATAAAAACAAGGTTATTTTATTAATCAACTAGAGGTTTTCAAGAGATTTTCAAGAGATTAATTACAAGAGCCAAGATTATTTTCAAAGGTGTTCAAGGGTAGATTTCTTCATCATTTGTTGTAGCAATCAAGATCCAAGCAATATGTCAAATTTATGTTCATTCATGCATTTTTTTGGAGCTAACATTGTGATGTAGGTTACAAGGTCTAATCCAAGCATTCAATTCAAAGATTAAAAGAAAGATTCAAGCATCAAGATCTACATCCATTGAATCCATCTCATGTAATATTTCATTTTTCACAATTTTTATCCAAGGGTTTGTTGAATTCAACATTGTATTGTTCATTGTTCATTCCTTTCATATTATTATTATTTCATTTCATGTTTTAACTACCAAAATGGGGTTTGACAAAGGTAAACCCCAATTCACCAAAACCACTCAAATTTTCCCTCTTTTGTATTTATAGGTTCATAGGTTGAAGAAAAGTTGAAGATCTCAAAAGTGCAAAATCGCAAAGTTACATTTGTTGTCACCTTTGTTGTCATCTAATAGAGACTTAGATCTCAAATTTGTTTTTGGATTTCTAATAGTGGCACTGGAGGGAATCATAAGTGCATAACCTAGGCCCGAGGATCCTGAAATCAAATGTTTTTTTATGTAAAAAGGACTCATTAGCCTATAGGTGAATGAGTCCCATGATAGCTTCTAAAAAAACATTTTGTAATAGGTGCACAACATTTTCCCCTTCTCAGATCTACAATAGGTTTGTTATTTCTATTAGAACTTATATATTTAATCTACTAGTTTTGACATTTACATGTCATGATTGAGTGCATTTGGTATTTTAATCTTTCTCCCAAAAACCCTATTCAGTAATTTTTGTCATTGCTTTTGTTAGAACACTTTGCAACTTTTTGGATGACATGTTTATAATGATTTAGATTTCACAAATCTGAAGGGAAGTTATGGACTCACTTAGTTTTATGCTTAATCTACAAGATGTAAGAGCTATCTTGCATTTTTGAGTTGATTTACTATTTTTAGTTTTTCTACCAAGAGTGCATTTCAGTCATATTTACCTCATCCACACAAAGGAAATTTGTAGATATTTCATAGAATTGATTCACCTAAGGATTGAAAGTTGATTCTATCTTGGAGGATCTCATTTCTCAAATTTTGAACATCACCTACTTTTTCTATGCTTCAGGTTTTAAAAAATTTCACTTGAATAAATGTAACAAAAGTGCTTGACACTTCAAAATAACTATATGGAAACTCCACAAGTGTATTCTAATTATGTTCTTGAGATAATACATTAAGAGACATCCATGCTTTTGGAGGATAGGTTTTTTCCTTGCGAGGGTTTATCTAGTGTAAATATTATGTTGTATTTTATTATTCTTTCACATTGTGGATTCTAAATATTTATTTATCTCATGAGGGTTATCTCAAAATAGTTCATTCATTTTGTTGGTGTAATTAAAAGTGTTGTACCTTGTCCCAGGCCATAATTACACCTTAGTTAAGTTTACTTAGGGACCACATAGGAGGTAGTTGGAGAATTTCCACTTTTGGTGGACTTATCATGCTATTACTTTATCACATCCACCTTTCATGGACACATCATGTGATTACATCTCCACCTTTTGTGGGTGATCCACCATTTGTGGTGATTATCACATTATCACTTTTCCATCTTAGGTGGAGTGATAGCTTTTCATAGTTGTCTCATGTCATAAGATTATGACACTTGTCATAATCTTATGCCCTTCTATGTTCTCACCTTGGCTATATAACCAAGGGGACTCTCTCATTTGTAATCAACAATCATATCATTGACATTGAATACAATTTATTCTTGTCATATCATATTTTCTCTCTTTTTGTGCTTTCCATTTGGTCTCAAGATCTTGGCAGCCATAGCCAATTCTAACATGGTATCAGAGCAGATTGGGTGCCATTGGAGAGTCTTTTTCTAAAGAGAGATTCCAGATTTGGGGAGGTTCCATTTTTGGCTCTTTGTTACAGGTTCATATTGGAGCTTGCTGGTGCAAATCTAAGCTCACCATTGCGTTCAAAAGGTTTGAGAAAGTCAAATTTTCCTTTTGTTTCATCCAAATTAGACATACAAGGCCAAATCTATGAGGGTTTGAAGCTGAAGAGTGGTTGCCAGATCTAGAAGGCAGCTGCAATTTTGGAGCATTTTGGGTCAAATACAACCCTTCCATCACATCCAGAAGGGCCAAAAACCCAAAGATTCACTATCAATTCATCTAAATTAGAGTAGTTGTCCAGTGAGGAATTGTTTTTTTCCTAGAGAGTCGTATGACCCCCAGATCGTCATTATTATGTCAAGTACACAGGTACTTTTGTACCCACAGGTTGGCTCTATGGGAGCCATGTGGCCATAGGTCGTGGCCCCCGCCACCCCCTATTTCCTCACACTGGCAGTCAAAAAACTTGCATCGTCCGATGCTCAAAATAACCGGCAACATTCAAAAATTCGGGCGGCGACTATAGTCCAGCGTTTCATCATAAAAAATTCAGCAAGCAGGGTAAAAGAATATTTTGAGAGAATCCAGAAGATTCTAGTGAAGATTCCAGCTAACGGTGATGGGCTTAAAGCCATCAATTTTAAGCCGAAGGACAGGAGAATATTATGCGAGTAGAATATGCTTTTTTTGACGGTTTGCAAGGCATCAAATTTGATCTAGAGAGTTGTTGATGTCAGCAATACGTCGACAGTCTAAAAAAAAAATTCCCCCCTTACTAGACTTAGATGCATGTATTTTGATGGAGTAAATGGAGATATCTAAGTCACGGATTAATATTTTGGTAGCAGTTGCTTGTTAAATTTATCCAGTCATTTGATTGTCTCCATTATGATGCTTCTCTATTGTTTAAATTGATATAACAAGTTTATACTCTGTTTATCATTGTACATTTGCTATATATGTGTGATTTGGTTATTTGGTTCTCTCAAGTAGGGATTAAAATATTTTAATCAATCACAACAATTGGGAAGTGTTAGTTGGATTAATCAGAAGAATCACATAACTAGAATTTCCATTCTATCTCAAGAAGAGTTTGTCAAGTATTCACTTGCACATTTACACAAGTTTGTAAAAACTTTATGTGCCTGATAGTTTGAATTATTGTCATTATTGAAATCCACAATTGTAGATATTCATTAGACTCCATATACCCAATAAGGCACTAGTCTCCCCTTGTCCATCCATAAATCTAATTCATTTTATACATTTGTTAAATGAACATATTTCTCATTTAGTTCATGTTAGATTAGGATCACATCTATTCACTGTAAACTTGCCATTGTGGATAGATTACTATAGTTAAATAACATCAATTAAGTCTGCTCAGTCAGTATAGGTAGAACCACCTAGGTTCAACAACACAAAAAGCAAAGAAGGCTCGAGTTATTAAGAATAGTACATTACCCTAAATCATACCAAGAGATTGGCAACCTCTTGTGGTTTTTCAACCAACATTTTTTAGTGCTAATAGGGTCCACCCTGAAAAGGATTTGATTGAGATACATATGCATTTACTTTTTTCATTTATTTCTCATGTAGTTTAATATTTTGACCGATTTCATATTATATGTGTTGAAGACTTTAGAATTTCAATTACATTAATTTATGGATATGTTGTATCTATAACACTACAAAAACATATGCTCTTTGCATTTACACTTGCATTTAGAAACACATTTATATACATAGATATAGATTTCTTTAATGATATGTTGCATTTATTGTTCTAGGAGAGCATCTAGTAATTGAATTTACATTTACATTTTCAAATACATATACATAAATACATACATACATATATATGTGTGTGTGTATCATTTATATTCAATGTTCAGACACAACCCATTAGGTTTGCACATGGATACAAATTCATAAAATTAGATCTCCCATAAGTCAAATATAATTCTATCAAGAAATTAATATAAAATAGATAATATAATAGCATAACTCATACATTTCAATTTCATTGATCTTCTTTTTCATCCAAGTCTTTGTCTATATCATCCGATCTAGATTCGACATTGTAAGGATTGGTCATATCATCATCATCGTCATTGATATTAGTTTCGATAATGTCATCATCCACATGGATATCATCTTCATGAACATTAACTCCTACATCATCATGATCTAGTTCCTCCTCTTCTACATCTTCATAAGGCACATCATCAACTAACTATTTATCCTGATCATCATCTACATTATTTTCTAGTTCTTTCGTATCTTCTTCTTCCACCACATTATACTTTACTGACCTTCCTCTTGGATCATGTCTAACAACAAATGACCAAACTGGTTTACCTGAAACCTCTAAGTAAAATACCTTCTCACATTGGCTTAGAAGAACATAGGGCTCATTTCTAGCTTGCTCGATCGACCTTGTATTAACCATGGTAAATCCATTATCATGTTCAATAACAGTTCTCTTAGGATCATTTTCATTCAATCATAGCCTGTACCATAGGATGATGAACAAACTGAAGGACTTAAATTCACACTCAAGTATATCATCCAAAATCCCATAGTATCAATTTTCTGAGACTTTTGGATGTATGTCACTTCTAGATGAAACATTAGTCACCTGAAAGACTATAGTTATACTAGAATCACAAGTTTTCTTCGTGTCATCCAACTTTTTGATTCGAAACTTATGACCATTGCACGACATAGCCTTGTGGTGTTTCACCTATAATATGTCAAACATGTAAAAATTATTTCAATATAATATGTTTATAAACATATTTATTCTTGGCCGAATGTATGCAAAGAAAAAAATCTCAACATATATATTGGTGTAGGAGCACCTAGATCTTGCAAATGCCTTCAAAAGGATAATATGTTCAATTTACATGTTCAAGTCTAAATTTGTGTGTCAAGGCCATGAAAAGGATAATTTGAATGTAATGAAATCATAAAAGAAGTCACTAGGAGGTGAAAATGCAAAAAAATGCAAATAATGCAATATTATGTAAACAAAAGGGCATAAATCAAGCATGTTAATTTTTTGAGTTTTCCTCTTGAAAATGAAGGTTTCCAACAGGGTATTGGAGAAATAACGTATGCATGTCCAAGGAGATGTTTCTAAAGGAATTTTCAGACATAATGGAGCATCTTTCAATGGTTGGCCGGAGTATTGGAAACTTGTAAGGGTGATAATCACAAAACCCTCACTATTTTGGGTATTTCCAGCCTAAAATTAAGGGTTTGTTAATAAAATTTCTAAATGGGTCTTTCAATTTTTGAAAGTGGATAAATCTAGTGTGTTGTGACCTTTACTTTGACTGTTTGAGGTTGTCTAACAATTTGGAGTTGGAAAAAAGGTTGATGCTTTGTAAAATAGCCCTATTCTAGTAGCCTTTCTTGGGCATATAGTCTAAAATCTACTAGTTTCTCTAGTATAAATCATTCTGAGTTTTTGATATGATGATATGGACATTAAGAGGTCTCTAAACATGCCTTTAGATCTTGGTTTTGAACCTAGTGTGAGTGGTTCACCCGATCTAGGGTATGGAGGTCTATTGCTAATTAATGTTTAGATTTCATGGACAGTGGAAATCTATGTGTACAAGGAAGTGAGTGACCTTAAATAATTGAACCTTGTCATTTGGATGGAGTTACAGTAAAATTTATGCTTGAATAAGGTTGTAAAGGTAGTGCATATTGTTTTGAGAATGATGATTCTATTGTGTGTCTTGGTATCTTTACAAAGTAGGCATATATGATATTTATACATTGATGTATTGAATTGATTTCTCTCAAAACATGATGAATCTTGTGTCTTGAAGGACTGATTAACTAGTTGTTAGCAAGAAGGATTGGTATTTGTTATTTTTCCTTGTAAGGAAAATGAATTGGTGCTATTTGAGAAACTGTTTAGACTGTTTTCAATGATTGAAGTTTGGTTATTGACATTTTGGAATCTGATTTAGAATAAGTGTTTTGTTTCCTTGAGGATATGATGTATATAGAATTTGAAGGATTGGTAATTGGTTGTGTAGCAAGTGAGCATAATGTGTTGCCTTATGAAAGGCTAAGAGAATGTATAGATGTTGATATGGTGGTTGAGAATGATGTGAATCTGATTGATTGAGTCAAAGTTTTCTAATATGGTTTTTGCTTTGAATGAGTCAATTGGAATACTGATAATGACATATGGTTTGTTGAAATTGGAGTGCTAACTTGTTGCCTTGAAAAAGAAGTATGATTTTTGAGGAAAAATAAAGTGAATTAAGAATTTGATCTTCTCCTGATTCTGATTGGGTTTGATTTACCCTCATGAAATGATGTTGTTGGTGTTGTTGTTGGATTCTTTACATCATATATACATCAATATAATTGAAAATAATTAAATAATATGAGTGATTAATATATGTATATGTACCTATTTATCTCTTAAACCATATGATAAATCAATTTCCCTTTGTGTAACATTGGAATCTCCATTACGATGAGCTTCTTTAACCAATGAAGCCACACCTTCCCATGTTAATGCGTGACTATATTTTTGACATCATTCAATCCATACTGTCATCCAATCAAGATTGTTTGCGATGTACAAATGTAGTACATCCCACTCTCGACCAACTATATAAAAAAATTTGAAATTTATAAATGACGTATAATTAGTTAATTACCACTGTATACGACCTTAATTTATAATTGATGTATATTGAAGATTAATAATCAAATAAGTACAATATACATAAAAACCACATATAAAATGTATTCTAATTAATCTCCATGACCATCTTATAATTACCTCTCACTTTCCTCAATCTACCTTTCCCCATCAGGTACTCCCCTTCGAATTTGTTAATGGAGTTGGAATCCCAAATGCAATTTACATGGATCTTTGCTGCAAACTTAGGAAGATATTCACTAATGTACACCATGGTCTGGTATACCATATATCCCTCCACCATAGAACCCTTAGGATGTGCTCTTTGTCTAACCAAAGCCTTCAAAAATTTCAAGTGCTTCTCAACCATCCAAATTGACCTTGTGTGTACAGGTCCACACAATTCAATCTCCTCAACTTGGTGTATGAGGTAGTGTTCTTGTGCATTGAATTTTTTTGAAGGTAGACACTTTTGCATTTCACACATTAGACAAGGAATTTTTCTCTTCCAATAATTTATATCTTCTTTATGGATTTCTTTAGAGGACAACCATCTACAAGTAATTCAAGGAGCAAATATATTAACGGGATTTAAAAAAACTATACAATATATTACATAACAAGTAAAACAAATGGCAATTATAAGATCTATACAATGAATTGAACAAATATCGCTACTTACCTCATGTATTTTTCAAGATCATATATAACTTGGTTGACATTGTTGTTAAAGTTGTTTGGGAGAGATAGAGGTAGAACATACTGCAACAATTATAAAATGATCTTTTCATTATTTTTCCAAAATTAGTAAACATAATCTACTAAAAAGTACATGTAGTATACAAGTGTATATAATATACCAGAATAATTACCTTAATGAAGGTATTCCAATCATGCATTTTCATCCCTGACCCAAATTCACCTTTCTTTGTTATGATATTATTTATGTTCATAGCAAATCCTGTGGGAGATCAAATTTTTCATATGACTTATTTTATAGCATTGCTTTGCTGCTCTGTTAATAACCAAGGAAGGGCACTTATATTAATTTGGTCTCCATCGCTATTCAATTGAATGAAATTTTTCATTGCATGATTGGCTTCTTGAATGTCACTACAAATTTTGATAATTTTTTCTTTGACATTCCTTCCATCCAATATTTTTCATAACATTTCTATTATATTATTTCTGATATGCATTGTATCAAACAAATGCACAATTTGTAGCTGCTCATAGTAGGGAAACCTACTAAATTGTCTGGGATAACTTTTCAGTCCCTATGGAAGTAGACCATTAATGCCTTGACGACCTTCATGAATCATGTAAGTTAAACAAATTAACAATGACAATCATTTTCAATTACAACATGAGTAAACACAACACAATATAAAAATATAAATTCCAAACATATCATATATAATAGATAAATAATTTGATCTAATGTATAACTTTGATGATTAATTCTATTATATTCCAACTTCCATAGGTGAGGTGTCATTCTTCGTGGTTTTGATGTAGTCTCTTATTTCCCATTGAAAATATGTTTTTCAGTAATTTGATACTTATGATTTTTGTGGGGGAAGTGCCTATACTCATCAAACACCTACTTTCCTAAACTTGTTGAGCGATGAGATTTCATCTTTGGACCACAAACTGGACATGCAAATTTTCCCTTTGTTTGAAGACCTGGAAGATCATAAATAATTGGATAAAATATGTCAATTTTTATAATTATATATAGTGAATAGATTATTTAAAAAACATGCATGATATCTACTTCATAAAATTAAATATCATTAAAGTGCAGTTGAACGTTATAACATACCACAAAAATGTGTTAGCCTTGGGGCATCATGAATTGTCCATACAAGCATTGCATGGAATTGAAATTGTCTTTGTCCTATTGGTCTAGAGACATCATACATAGTGACGCCATTCCATAACTTTAGTAACTCGTCGATAAGAGGCTTGATATATACATTCATATCTTTAACTTGGTACTTACCTAGTTGAATGAACATAAACATTACATAATTATTATAACCATTTTACTGCAATATATATAAATTAATATACATGACTATTAAAAGAAAAAAATAAAGTCATTATGCAAAAAATAAGACAAATAAGATGCTACTACATTAAAGAAAATTGATGTAAAACAAATACCTAGAACAATCATTGACAACATTATGTCCTCCCTCTTTATTGACATCCATGGAGGAATGTTATTATTGATAAAAAAATAGGCCACATCAAGTAAATAGATCTCAACTCTCCAAATGGATTGACACCATCCACTGCCAATGAAAACCTAAGATTATGAGGTTCTTCTTTAAAGTGTGGCCATTTTTCCTCCATGTCCCTAAATGTAAAGCCATCCACAGGAATTAGAAGAATGAAATATCCACTTCTATTCCATGCATGGTAATCCATAAATTGCGCTAAGCTTTCACACCTAAATAATCATTGCATACGTGGAATAATGGGAACATAACGAAGAACCTTGCGAGGCACCTTTTTTGTTAGTTGATATGTTCGATATCTATTTATATGGCATTTCATGCATTCTATTGAAAATTCATGTTGTTTATGATATATAATATGATCATTGGGACATGCATCTATTGCTTGATACTCCATTCCAATATCTTTCATAATGCCAGATAAATCTTGGTATGAGCAAGGTAAAATATTTGATGGTGGTAACAAAAATTCACCAATCAATCTACAAAAAAAAAAACAATTTGTTAATAGAAAGAATATTAATGGTACATATTTCATCCTTTATTTACTAGTGATGACCTAACAATAATTAAAAAAGATGAAAAAAGATGACATATATGACATACCTTAACATCCGTGAGATTTATATGTTCGATAAACCATTCATAACCTTCAACTTCATGAGCAACAATACAAAAAAGAGAAGAGTTGTTTGGGAGCCTTCATAAAGGGGCTCATATGCCTTCTCAAGTATAGGTAAATCATGAACATCATCAAATTCATCTTGATCATCATGATTAGTTGTGCCACTAAATGTGTCATGGATCTTTGTATTTGTACCATCATCTTCAATTGTGTTTTCTGGCACACGATCATCTTCTTCCATAGGATCATTAACTTCATCTTCGATATTCACAGATCCATGTTCCTTCATTTGCAAAACCACATTCTCCAGGCCATGATAATCCATATCATGTGACCTAGGGCACCCCACCTTTATAATAATGATAAACACAAATAAACCATGATCATGATCAAGTGATTTTTTTTATATATATAAAATGTTAAAATGATATAAAAATTTACAAATTCAATCAATATAAACACATATAATGAACAACTTACCTATGGACAATAATCATGCCCCCCTTCAACGTGACCATGCTGCCTAGAATGTTTCTTAGGTATTGTGAATAAAAGTCTTCTCGTCTTTAAGGCCTTGCAATTATTGCAAGGACAATAACAGTTCCCATCACCCTTTCTTTTCAATCTAGCCCACATTCTAGCAACTATCTCTTCATTTTGTTTTGGACTAATATTATCTGACATTATTTTTCTTTACCAAGCTTGAATATTTAGATCTTCAAAAAATATCAAACTCACACTCCAATAATTTTTAATCATAGATAGACAGCAAAATCTAATAATTCTAATACTTTACACCAAAAAAATTTGGCATGCAACCACCCCTGCAAAAGAGAAGATAGCCTAAAGTTAATGACCCCAAAAAACACTTTAAAATGGTAATTCCATAGCTTATTAAATTATAATTTTACTATGATTTCCAACCGTTAGGCTCCTAAAATAAGAATATTGAACTTGCACAACAAAATCTAGAAATGAAATTCTCAAAATGCACAAGTCTAAAAATGAAATATGATGAGATGTTGCTTTAAAATATGATTTTCAAACCTGGAAGTACAAATTTGACTTCACAAATGAATTCTAGAAAAAGACAATGACCACCCTCAACCTGGCAATATCTTCTTGAATTTTTTCTAATTTTTCCCAAGAAAATCATCCTTAGTTCTCCACAAACTGTCACAAGTATAGCAAAAAATTGTCAAAATTTCAACGAGATTGTGCATCAAAATTTTGATGAAACCTGGGTTCGTCAAAATTTTGACGAACGTTGGGTATAAAATCTAAAAAGATTGAAAATTAGACATCAAATCCTGACAATACATCAAATTATACATCTTTCGTCAAAAAAATTTATCGAATTTCCCAGTCAAATGAGTTAGTGACACAAACTTGAAAATGTCTACAAAATTTGTCTTTAATAGGTTCAGACATGTGTCCCAACATTTCTTGAGGCTTTCAAGAATAGTTATGTGACCATAGATTAAATAGGTTTGTACTTCTACAGATTCAAGGCTCATTGGTTCACTAACCTCCATAGTATCTTGTGCTTCTTTCAAAGCTTTCAACATGGTCTCCATTTTTGGACCAATTAGTCCTCTAAGTTCACCAGCTCTTTCCACAACTTTGTCATTCTCATGCTTCAAGCTCTTTACTTTGTCAAGTAGGGATATCACTTGACCTTCTTGTTCACCAATAGAAATCATTAGCGGATCAAAAGCATCAAAAATAGTTGCTAACTCCTTTTCATAATCCTTAGCCTTCTTCTCATTTTCCTCAGTAAGTTTGAACAGAGACAAACACAATTTGTGAAACTTTCGAACTTCTGATAGGGTGCTTTGAACATTTTTCAAATAGGTGGATAATTTTTTTTTATCATTAGCTATCAATCCTTTCAACCTATTGAACTTCCTAGCATCACACTCCTTCTACACTTTGACCAGAGTTGACTTCTCAAGTGACTCAAAATGAGTGCTTACCAAATTTATAAGTTTCTCCAGCTCACTGGAGGAGGAACCCGATGGATCTTTAACATTTGTAGGCATGATCTTCTCCAAAATATTCAATGCAAGATTCAATAACTCACTATCCCTAATGCGAGACTTCAAAATTTCTTCACTAGCCTTAGCTTGTGCAAATGATACAACCTTCATTTTCTGGATTGGGGATAGAGTTGACAAATGAATAGGGGTGTCTTCCAACTCAAAATCAAATTCTTCCTTTTGCTCTTTCATAAATTTCATCATTGCCTCTGCAATGTCTCATGCTTCTATTGTAGCTCCCTTAGCTTCAACCTTCTCTTCCTCAAGCAATGTTTCCTCAAGCACTATTTCCTCAACCAAAGACTTTTTTTTGTCATTTGCAACTTCAACTTCTTCAACTGGTATCTTCTTCTCTTCAACAGATACAATTTTGTGTGCTTCGTTCTCCATAGGTTCTTCTGAATAATTCACCTCAGGAGGAATCTGAGTGTCCTCAACTGTAACCTCTTCATTAACTGGACCAAATGAAGTATCTTCTACATGCTCCTCTTCTAAAACAACATCAATTTTGTTCTTCAATAGAACTCTCCTCAAAATACCTTTAGTTTCCTTTTCCACTTCTTTAGTTTTACCGAACATAAGCTTGTTTATCCTTGATTTTCTTTTGAACTCACTTTTTTCTTCTTTTAGGATTGCTTTCATCTCCTCTACAGACATTACTAGACTTAGATTTGCAAGAACTCATTCTCTCAGTTGTTCTTCTTTAGTTCTAGCATTACTCTTCTCATTTCCAAAATGTCATACAACTCCTGAGGCAATTGTGCCATTATCTCAACAAGTGTCATATTAAAATTGTTCAAGTATTATATTGTAGCTTCTTCAAGGACTCTTTTATCAGCAGTGTCAAAAGAATCATAAAATTCACACAGAGGATTAATATTTCCATCCTCAATTATACCTCTTTCAACTTCCTCTACTGTCATACTAGGTTTACTAGACTTCATCTTCTTCTTAGGTTGCTCCTCATCACCAGAGGGCTTGACTGTTGTTGCAACTTTTATTTCCCTGACTTCTTCATCATATTTTTTCTCTTCATCTTTTGAAACAACTTCATACACTCTTGTTCTCTTTTTCGTCTTCCTTTTACCAGAGGCCTTAACTTGAGTTTTTCAAGGGCAGACTTCTTTGCATGACCAGATAGGGGTACTGAGCTCCTTGTTGATCTAGTATGGGTAGAGGATACTTCCAGACTACCAGATTTAGATTTAGCAGGCTCTTTCCCTTTTTCACTTTCATCTTGATCTCTTTTCCTTCTTGCTTCTCTTAGGGCTTTTGTACGTATTCCCATGCTTTCTACAAAGACTTCTACTTCTTTTCTCACTCACCGAACTATCATTGGTTTCTTCAATTGCTCATGGAATTTCATGCTTTTCTCTACATATGTTCCAAACCTTTCTTCAGACGAGTCCATAGGTTTGCTCAATAGATGTTGAGCATATAAATCCAAGATACTCTCCTCAACTTCATATCCCATGGGCATAATCCAAACTGTTCTGGGTTCTGCTACTTCCATTAAGCATTGATCAATATCCACCATAAAACATATTGTCTCCTTATATTTCTCCACAATAGAAGTGGGAATTCTTTCCCTTGCTTGCATTACATTCTGAAAGTTCTTGAACTTTCCCCAAATTGCAATTTTCCTAGTTTGCATATCACTAAGGCTGAATAGCATGTCTCTACTATGAACAACAATAGGCTTGTTGCTTTTCCAATGCACTTTCCCAACACCCAAAACTTCATCCATGAAATAAAATAATAAGCACAGTAACAAATTACCATACTTAAAAGAATATTTCTTATCTTTGTTTATCTTCCCAAGATTTTCCATAAGCTAACCTCTAAGCAATTCACACAAATCATATTTAGCATTCTCTTTTACAATTTGATAGGCTACATATATGGCTGTACCGGATACAAAATTTTCTCTACTGGAGTGATAGCTTATATACAATAACAATCAAAGCAAATTTCACACCCACATCAATGATATCATCAATTTTCATTTCTCTTTTATCATATACAGAACCAGTTGCATCAGTTATCGTTTGATTTCTCATAGAATTTAGAATCGGCAATAGACCAGAGAAATTAAATTCTATAATAGCACTTATAACCTCTTTTGTAATTTTGAAGGGTTGATTTAACCACATGAATTATGCATGAACTCGACTCAAGATGTACCGAACCCATTTTGGTGCAAGAGAACCTACACCTCATCCTCCATTCTTGATCATCTGATGGTAAATAGGGCGGTCAATAGGTTGGTATGGGAATTTGAGCATGTTTTTCTTTGAATAGGGTCAATAAAGACCATTAAGCATGTCTTTGGGTGAGTTTTGAGTTTAGTTGTTAAAATGTGTAAAATTGTAATCTTGCACTAAGAATTGTTTGTAGCCTTTGAAGGAAATTTTTTTGAATTTACATATAAGTGTGCAAGATTAGTGTTTTGTTGATGTAATAAGGCTATTTTAAAGCCCTTGATTTATTTTTAGTGAGTTATAGGTGAAGGTGTGCAAACATTACTAAATGTATCATATTGTTGTTATACCATGTGTAAATGATGTCAACTTGGCCTCCAACGGTCATTAGTGATTTAAAAATTAGTTGTAAGGTGGTTGGATGTTGGTTGGTCCTGGAGAAACCTTTAAAAGGCATGGGAACCTCATTTTGTAAGGTTGGTGGGAAGATTTGAAGGAAAAAGATCAAATAAACTCTACTAATTCTCAGATTTTCTATGTTTTGCTTCTTTTTTTCAGACTTGTATGGAACCGTACAGGCTTTCCATGGCCTGATATCATCAGTATTTGAAGATACATGTGTTTTCCTTCTATTTCTTTTGGTTTGAATCCCTAAGTCATCATTTTTTGTGCGGAATCATCAAATTACAAGGACTGCTCTATTTTTTTGATGCAAGGGTTTGTGTAAGATTTAAACTATGAAATTCCCATCCCACACACTATTGTGGCTTGTTACTTGGTAAGATGGCTTGGATTATATTAAAATAGGAATTATTTTCATTTTGATTGTTGAGGAATGAGTTTAGGGCTGATGGACTGGTGTTCTTGATCAGAAATAAGCATGTTTCCACATGAAGTTGATGTGCCATGGTGGGGTTTTGAAAAATTGTCACAAGAATGGTTTGTGTACTGAATTTTTGACCTTGTTTAGGGTCGATGGAACTTGTTTGATGCATTCATTAGGTCCAGAAAGGTTTGGATATAGGAGTTTTAATAAACCCTCATGAATAGTGCATAAAACAAGTGTTTTCAGGTTTGGTATGAAATAGGTTGTACCAGTGGAATCTAATTGTGGTTTTGGAAGTTTGATGGAATAGGAAATGCTACCCCAAAGTTTCAAGGGCCTGCGATAAGTTTGAATACATGTTTCTTTGTAATTTAGGCCTAATCAACCTAATTAAGTTAGCGTAGAAGGGGTGATTTTGGGGAATTGATCCAAAGGACTTGTATCTGAATTTGTGATATGTGTTACAACTCTGAAATGGGTGTCTAAAACCATCATGTTTTGGTCTAGTGTTTTGGAGAACATTTGAGTTAGTTGCCAAAAACTGAGTTTGCACTACTACTAGGATTTAAGGGGTGAAAGTGAGAAATCATGATTCTATTGATTGTCAGAATTTGAGAGTTTTTTAGATTGCTCAAATAAGTTATTTTAATCTTGTTAGATGCCTCTTAAATTCAGGTTGTCAGATTGATTAGGTTTGAGCTTCCTGGGTCTGCATCAAAGTGGTATCAAAGCTTCAAGGAAAGGACCCTTGTTGGAATTTTGTTTGGTTTTTGTGGGATTGAAGTAAGTTGATTGGAGAAGATGCCTCCTAAGAATGTTGGTGCTGCTAAGGAGTTGGAAGATCTGAAGGAGAAGCATGCTAAGCTTTGAGAATCTCATAATGTTGTGTTGGCAAGCCTTGTAGCCTTGGAGAAAAAGAAAATGAGTGAAGTTGAGGAAGAGAGTGAATCAAAGGAAGAAGATGAAGACTATGAATATGTTGATGAAGATCTAGACCATAAAGATCAAAGGATGGTAAAGCTTCTCAAGGTAGTAAAATGTGGTACCCATAAGGTAAAGGTTGATCTTCCTGTTTATAGTGGTAATATTAATGAAGAGGAATTACTTGATAGGATAGCTTCCATGGATAACTATTTTCAAAGTGAGGATGTTCTAGAAGAACAGATGGTAAAGGTTGCAAAAAAAAAGCTAAAAGGACGTGCTCTTCTTTGGTGGGATTATAAACAAGTAGAGAGGAGAAAACAAAGAAAATCAAGAATCACTTCTTGGGACAAGATTGTGTAGAAGTTCAAGGGTAAGTTTCTTCCAAAAGATCATGAAGTTCAATTGTATAAAAGGTTATAAGGTTTAAAATAGAAAGAATTAGATGTCAAAGCATACATAGATGAATTTTACAAGTTAAGCATAAGATCTAGAAGGGATGAGGATGAGGTTGAGAGGGTAGCTATATATCTAGGTGGTTTAAGGCTTAGTATTTAAGATGAACTTGTGGTTGCTAAACCCAAATATATGGGAGAATGTTTTCAACTTGCAAATAGGGTGGAGGAGAAACTTAAAAGGAGACAAGAGAAGGAAACAACAGGTAGAGGTGGTACTTCTAGGGGCAGAGGCACCTTTTCAACACACAAAAAAATCCAAAGAAGGTCAAGAAGATGTTGGGAAAGGCAACAAGAGACTGAGTTTAGAGGTGGATGGAGAGGTGGAAGAGAAAATCATAGAGGAAGAGATTCAAATGAATTTGCAGGAAGATGCTACAAATGTGGTGAGTTTGGTCACCCTACCTTCAAGTGTCCTAAAAATTTTAGTGCTGCTGCAAGTGGGAGTGAAAGAAAAGGTGATAAAAGAGTCCAATTTGTCCAAGGGGGTGAAGAAGAGAGTGTTAGTTCATCGAGTAGACATACAAATATAGAGTTAGGAGAAGCACTCATGATGAGAAGGACCTTGTTGCAAGAACCATAAGAGGAATATTTGAGCCATAGAAGGATCCTATTCAAAACCTCATGCAAATGCAAAGGCAAAGTGTGTCAAGCTAAAATTGATTCTGGTTCTCAAGATAACATAGTGTCTAGGGAGATGGTAGATAAGTTGAGTCTATAAAAGATACCTCATGTAGCACCCTACAAGGTTTCTTGGGTGAATGATAGTAAAAAATTAGTAGTGAATGAGAAAGCCTATGTGGATTTCCATATTGGAGAGTACAAGGATAGAGTTTTATGTGACATATTGCCAATGGATTGTTGCCATATTCTCTTGGGAAGGCCATGGAAATTTAATAGGAAGTCTATGTATGATGGTTGGGAAAACACCTACACCATTTGGAATGATAAAAAAAGCTTTAAACTAACTCCTTTGCAGGGAAAAGAGAAGGATAAAGGAAAAACTAAGGTGGTGATCTTTGGAAAAAAGGAGCCCATACAACTTGAGGATAGTAAGAACAACTTGTTTTCTATTTTGGAGTAGAGTTATGGTGTTAAGGTAGTAGGAAAGATACCTCCAAATGGTGCTAAGACAGTGGAAACTAATGGTGTTGCACCTATTGAGAAGAGGAGTCAGAGGGCTAACAAGGATGAAGTTCAGTTGTAGAAGCAAAATGATGTGAAGCCCATGGAGAAGGTTGATATAGTGGTGAGAAGAGATTTGGGGGTGAATTGGAGTAAGAATGTGTTAGTAGGGATAGTGATATGTCCTTTAGTGAAAATTACACTTCTCAACTGTGGAGATTCTGCAGATACAAAGGTGCAAACATTTGACAGTACAGTCAGTATAATGCACTATAATAATAGGAAAATGGGTGGGTGCTATTAGCAAAGAGTGTCTAATAACAGAGAAAAAGGGATAGAGTGTGCAAAGGTTTGAACATAGTAATGGACATGGAGGTAGGCTAAAAGGAAAGGTGGATCAAAAGGAAACTAACATTTTTTTGTTTGTAGGTGTTTGCAAAGGCATACAATCTAGTTCTGATCAAAGAATAGGGGGAAGACCACTTTCAGGTCTGAATACTAAGGTGAATCCTTCTCCAATGGAAGTCAATGTCAAGACTATTCAATGTGCCAAGTAGATTCCAAGTTCAATAGGCATATACTAGGGTAGAAGATTTGTGGACCCATGGAGCATTTGTGAAGCTTGGAGATAATGGATATAGGGACAACTCATGGGGCATAAGTATTTTCTATAGGGGGTGTATGGTGCAGGAGCACCTACACCTCATCCTCCACTCTTGATCATCTAATGGTAAATAGGGAGGTCAATAGTTTGGTATGGGAATTTTGAGCATGTTTTGTTTTGAATAAGGTCAATCAAGACCATTAAGCATGTCTTTGGGTGAGTTTTGAGTTTAGTTTTTAAAATGTGTAAAATTGTAATCTTGCACTAGGAATTATTTGTAGCCTTTGAAGGAATTTTTTTTGAATTTACAAATAAGTGTGCAAGATTAGTGTTTTTTTTATGTAATGAGGCTATTTTCAAGACCTTGGTGTAGTTTTAGTGAGTTATAGGTGAAGGTGTGCAAACATTACAATATGAGTCATATTGTTGTTATACCATGGGTAAACGATGTCAACTTGGCCTCCAATGGTCATTAGTGATTTAAAAATAAGTTGTAAGGTGGTTGGACATTGCTTGGGCCTAGATAAAACTTTAAAAGTCATGACAACCTTGTTTTGTAAGGTTGGTGGGAAGATTTGAAGGAAAAAGATCAAATAAACTCTACTAATTCTTAGATTTTCTATGTGTTGCTTCTTTTTTCACACTTGTATAGAACCGTATAGGCTTTCCATGGTCTGATATCATCAGTATTTGAAGATACATTTGTTTACCTTCTATTTCTTTTGGTTTGAAGCCCTAATTCATCATTTTGTGTGTGGAATCATTAAATTACAAGGATTGCTCTATTTTGTTGAAGCAAGGGTTTGTGTAAGATTTAAACTATGAAATTCCCATCCCACCTACTATTGTGACTTGTTATTCAATGGGATGGATTGAAATATATTAGAATAGGACTTCTTTTCATTTTGATTGTTGAGGAATCAGTTTAGGGCTGATGGATTGGTGTTCTTAATTAGAAATAACCATTTTTTCCACATGAAGTTGATGTGCCATGGTGGGGTTTTGAAAAATTGTTAAAAGAATGGTCTATGTAATGAACTTTTGACCTTGTGCAAGGTCCATGGAACTTGTTTGATGCATTAATTGGGTCTGGAAAGGTTTGAATATAGGAGTTTTAATAAACCCTCATGAATAGTGCATAAACTAAGGGTTTCCAGGTTTGTTATGAAATAGGCCAAACTAGTGGAATCTAATTGTGGTTTTGGAGGTTTGAAGGCATAGGAAATGCTTCCCCAAGGTTTCAAGGGCCTGTGATAATTTTGAAGACATGTTACTTTGTAATTTAGGCCTCATCAGCCTAATTAGGTCGACATAGAAGGGGTGATTTTGGGGAATTGATCCAAAGGACTTGTATCTAAATTTGTGATATGTGTTACAAATCTGAAATGGGTGTCTAAAACCATCATGTGTTGGTTTAATGTTTTGGAGAACATTTGAGATAGTGGCCAAAAAGTGAGTTTGCACTACTACTAGGATTTGAGGGGTGAAAGTGAGAAATCATGCTTCTGTTGGTTGTCAGACTTTGAGAGTTGTTTAGATTGCTCAAATAAGTTATTTTAATCTTGTTAGATGCCTCTTAAAGGCAGGTTGTCAGATTGATTGGGTTTGAGCCTCTTGGGTCTGCATCACATTCACTTTCATCAAACACGGGAAACTTCACAATTTTTGTGAATTTTTTCTCTTCTAGGGTTTTGAATTCGAGCTTGACAAAGAAATCTTCTCCAACAATGTGTTTGGAATATAGATTTAGCAACTAGAAGCTTCCTAAATCTTCAATATTAGCATCAACATATGCCCTAATATCCTCAATGTGCAAAACATCATACAAAATGGAGTTTATCTTTGACTTCAACTACCAATGGAGTAGCCATTTTCACAAATTCATAGGTTTGCAAGTTTTCCCAAAAAATACCTTTTTTTCGGATTAGGGTTTAAACTTTTGAATCACCTTCACACTTGAATTCTTGCTGAATTTTTCCAAAGCTCACTGCAGAGCTCTTCAAACTTTTTCTTCTCAAAATGCAAAGTGACAAATGAAGAATAGAACTTTTTATCAATCGCACACCTAACCTTTTGTTGCAATAAATGCTTTTTCTCTATCTCATCTGGATACCCTATTCCCATGCACTATAAGAGATAATTCTTATGCGGACCTTCAATTTTGCATAGATACTTTCTCCAATTGTTCAACAACATCAGTAGATCAATAATGCAATCACTGAACTTATCCTCATTCCAGTGTTGATCACCTGCAATAGGTTTTGAAAGATTTTCTCGATAGTTCCCCCTAGGCCAGAGGCCTTAATCTAATTCTTGGAGGAATTACTAGAAGCTGATTCTGGCACTAGCTCATTTCCTGCAACAAAAGGACTCTTTATCACCCATGTCTTCTTCATCTACTTCCTGACTTGATCTGTAGTGACTTTCCCTTTTCCTTTTTCATCATTCTGCATACTTCTCTAATTTACCGAACCTCTTCTACATAATCTAGCAATATGACTAGTTTTATTACAATTGTAGCACACCACATGTCTTTGTCTAGACTAGTTGTTCCATTGAATTTCTCTTGATCTGCACTAGTTAGCAATATGGCAAAATCTATTGCATGTATAACATCTAACATCTCTATATAAGTTGTTCAACACATTTCTGCATTCAATTGACTTGTGACCATACTTTTTATAGTTATAGCATTGACCAGAGAATGATGGACTATTTGAATTCATTCTACTTCTACATTGAGCTTCCATATGAAAATTTTTATTGCAAATATAACAGATACCATTAAACCTTTGAGCATTAGGTTGTCTTACCGGATACCTTCCAATGTTGTTCATCTTATTTGCTTGTTCGAATCTTCTTTGTACAAATTTCCTTTGTCCAAATCCAGAACTTTCTCCTTCATCATATCCAAGAACTCCCTTGTCACCATCAATCCTCTGAACTTTAATTAGTTCATCAAGCTTGGCTGAGCTAATCTTGAACTTTTCCTTGAATTCATTTGTTATAGAATGTTCATCTCTAAGATGAACAATGTGCTTTTCAAGTTCTTCCTCATTATGTTTGGTTTGTTCTAACTCTAGTTCCATTTGCATGAATCCATTAGTAATTCAACTGCATTCTTTAGATTTCTCTTTTAGGGATTGGGTAAGCTTTTCTTTATTCTTCTTCCTATCCTTAATTTCCTTAGTCATTCTCATCATGATAGATTCCATCTCATGCTTCTGAACTGCATTATTCCTGGCAAGCTTTTCACATTCTTCTATCTTTTCCTTCAGGGTTTGACTCGGTTGTTCATCTGCCATGTGTTTACTGTATTCCTGCTTGATCTGATCATAGAATTACATTCTCTTATCTATGGACTTGTTGATTTTATCTTTCAATAACTTGGTGAATCTCTCAACATTCACAAGATTTGTTTGCAATTCCTAGACTTCATCTTTTTCCTGATCAAGATCATTTAGGGCCACCATAAGTTGTTCAAGACTACTTGAATCCATTGAAACACTTTCCAAAATCTTCCCCAAGCTTTTAAGATTTTTCTGAGGAACTGAGCTCTGATACCAATTGTTGGAATCAAGCAACATTGAGAGGGGGGGTGAATCAGTGTTGTGTAAACTTTAGCTTTATTAACCTGATCATTAAAGTGATGATAACATTCAATCAAAATAAAGATGCATGCACATAAGAAAAATAACCACAACACAATAACACAAGATTTTTTTTTCATAGAAACCCTATTAGGGGAAAAACCATGGCGGAGGCTAATCCACAATAGAGTTCTGAGTATACTTAAAAGAAAAGATTACAAATGGGAATGCACTTTCACTCAGGTGCACTGCCTAGAGCTCACTGCTCAAAATTAGAAAGGCTCATAGCCTTACAAAAGTTTGGAATACTTCCAAGGATTTGAACTGATAGAGTAGCATCTACGAATGCATGATAACAATTTTGGTTAGGCTCAACAATCAATTTAGGACATTCTATTTGATTCTGCACTTTACTCTACTCTTCTTCAATTTGCTTCACAAGAGTCCTTAATGCACAAGTGAAACTGTACATAATCACTCTACTAACCTTCTTAATTTCACAACATACATCAACTCACATCCAAAACACACACCAAAATGATATAATCAATCACATATATATATCTTCTACCAAGAATTCAATCGTTGCAAGTCAGCTTCAACAAAATAAGAAATATTCATAAATTTTCAGCTCAAATCATTCATAATAATCAATGCACATCCACAAGAGTTGGCCATAACATAATGGAGACCCAAAAAAAAATGCATTAACACAAAAATACTTAAACAATAACACCTAAAATATCCACAACACATTATATTCACCGAGTCAGCCTTCATACATTGATAAACAAAAAATTGGTTTACCGAACTTTCTAACTTCCACCCAAATTGATACGAGGCACCAAGACTTACATATAACATATATTATGCATCAAAAAAGACTCCTTGAGATCCAAAACAAAAAATATTAATAGAAAATTTTCATATGAATTGATGAACACAAAACTACCTGATGCTCTGTTCTTCCCAAACAGATAACCATTGATCTTCAATCGGTCTACCAGTATGTAAATGATGACATGTGGATCTGATAGCTGACAAGGGTAGCCATCAATGAAAACACCTGAAAATATATATAGTGTCTCTTGCCAACAAGGTCCTAGGGATTGAATGTTAAATTTCATCACCAGTTATAAACTTGGAAAAGAAAATGTGTGAAAATACAGTGTGATATTGAAATAAATGCTAAATGACCTAGAAATATAAGCAAACTATAATGAAAATCTATGAAACTAGAAATGTGCACCTAGGAAAATGGAGTGAGAATGAAGGTCTAGAATCCTAAAAATTCTATTGTTTATGTTGACTGGGACTCATACGCCAGGTTGGGCGAATCAATCCAGTTTTTTGGAAAATGCACAAGAGCAGGTTTCATCCAAAACGGTATCTAGATCTGCAAAAATATTATTAGGCCTGTATAGTGGGACTCATTCACCAATAGTGGCGAATCAGTCCACTTTTTATTTTCTACAAATTATGAAGTGAATTATGTGCCTCTCAGTTTGCTTTGTTCTTCCTGACTGATTTCTAGATTTGAAACTACAAAATACCACATGTAGGTCTTCTCCAAGCTTCTCGTAGGATTGATGACAACTTTGACAACTTTTAGGAACTTGAGAAATTTTCTCCAACTTTTCTTCTTGTGAAATATGCAACCTATGCCTATAAATCATAGACAAGAAGAGGGAAAAATTTTGTGGGCTTAGTGAATAGGGGTTTTCCTTGGTCAAACCCCTTGTTGGTAATTAAACCTTGAAATAGAATGAAATGTGGAAAGAGAAAGATGAATGAACAAAATACAATGTTGCAACTCACCAAACCCTTGTAATAAGATGTTGCAAACATGTAAATGATGGATCCAATGAATGTATACTTGGACTCTTTCTTGATTTTGATAGATCTTGAATGCAATGCTTCCTTGAATAACAAATTCCTACACCACAATTGTTAGGTCTAAAACAACACAATGCAAATAATATTTGACATGATGAAAGGCACTTAAAGAATGCTCTAGAATGCTTGATAATATTCCCATGAAATTCCTTTAATGCTCTTGTGAATTCTCTTGTGAACTCTCTTGAATGCTAGGTATGAATACTTGAATGCTTGGGATGAAAATGAGTGAAAGAACCTTGTATTTATACTTAATTATGAAAGAATTCCCAAAATTACAACACTACAAGCCAACGTCAGATCTAGGAGAATAACATATTGCCAAAATTTTGATTTAAATTTGAATTTTGGTCACACGAGACTCATTCACCCAAGGTGGAGAATGAGTCCCATTACACATAATGTATGGGAACAAAAACCAAAAGTGTCTAGAAATGTGTGAAACCTACATCAGGGCCAAAAAGAACTAGGTGGGACTCATTAACCCAAGGTGATGAATGAGTCCTAGAGACCAAATCTAGGCTACACAAGCTAGGAACACCTAAATTATGATTGGTTATTGGTTGGTGTCAAGATTATCCTTAAAAAGATACAATAAATGGGGCTAATTAAAGAATAATAAAGCAATATTATTAATTGCATGCCTAGAGGAATGTGAAAATATATTACAACACTTTAAAACACTCTAAATAAGGAAAGGTTAAGATTAATTATGATTAAAATTATGTTTAGGTTGATAAAACCCTAGAAAAGTGTGAAAGTGTGTTACAACACTTCACAACACTTTTGCAAGGCACCATTAAATTTCATTAGTTCACAAAGGCCCAAGACCTAATGTCAATATGTTATCCACATTACAACACCAAATCAAGGCAACATTAAGCCAAAAATCCACAAGGAGGACCCAAATGAGTGTGAAAAAATGGCAAAGGATCCTTTTTTCGACACTATAGGATGATGAGACTAATAATATGAGATATCTTGAGATGAATGGTCAACAAAGGTAGATGATGAATGTGATCACAAAAATTTGCAAGGTGAGACTCAATGCCATTCCACATCGTTGTTGTGGAATACATGTTCATTGGTAGATGATTGGAAGCTACATTGATGCAGGAGCATCCAGTGGTGTAAGGGCAATCTTGCATCACCCAAAAATAGTTAAATTTCAAGTTTCTTGGTTTTTATATGTTTTAACATTTTTGGATACCCTTTTCATCATAATACAATTCTCAATTTACAGTTTTTACTTTTAATTCCTGGGTTGAAAGATATTGCAGTTTTAGTTTCCCAGATTTGCACCGAAAAATCTTCCAAGTTAGATTTGAGGCACCTAGAGCTCCTGGATCGGCCCTGAAACTTGCTGAAATTGGCGTAGAAAATTTTTAGCGCGTTACTGACTTCGAGACCTTTCCAATAGTTCAAACGGTTCACAAATCAGAGTCCCAGATCAAAAGTTATGGCCTCGGGAAGTTGCTGCACTTTCTAGAAGATACACTTGCAAATGCTCTTTTGAAATTTGAACTTCATGTTGTAAGTTTTCAGCGCCAAACCACCTAAACTCAAATTTGAATGTTTTTTTGGCTCCAAACTAATGAGGAGCTCTATTTATGGGTGGGTTTCTAATTTTTGGGTAACTTTTTGGGGACAAGCTCGCATATTGCGAAAGGGTGATTTTGTAGCTTTCTGTAACTTGCATGTGTTGTAGAACTTGGGATTTGAGATCCTCTGCATGTAAGAAGCTCCATTTCTAAATTATAAATTATTTTCTTTATTCATAGGTTATTTTCCTAAGTCTCGGTCAGTGCCCCTCATCAAGTGGTATCAGAGCGGTTTTCTTGAGCATGTGGATAGATCACGATCGTGAGGCAATTCACACCAGGACCGTGGATGTGGGTCAAGGTCAAGAAAGATGCCTCCAAGAGTGGTGTCTGGTAGGCGTGGTGGTGCCAGAGGTGGTCGAGGTGGCAGAAATGTGGTGGAAGAGATGCACTGGCAGCCCTCCAGAGACAGATTGATGTGTTACAAGAGCAGTTGAGAAGAGGGTTAAACTCGAGGGAGGAAAGTGAGGATGAAGGAGAGGAAGAAGGTTCAGATGTAGAAGAGGAAGAAGAAGCAATTCATCAAGACCAAATGTGGCTAAAAAGGGCCATTTTAAAGGTTAGGAAAAGACCTAGAGAAAAAGTCCC